>JAOUQT010323090.1:0-13999 GCA_025769995.1 Xyliphius kryptos | reverse complement strand
TGTGTGACTGTGTGAGTGAGTGTGTACCCAGTGATGGATTGGCGCCCTGTCCTGGGTGTATCTGCCCAGCACCCGAGGCGTTCTCCCCTGGATGGGCATGGGGAACCCCCCCCCCGCGACCCTCATAAAGGAAGATAATGAATGAATGAATTTTACCAAGGCTAATCTTCCTTTTGAGTATCTAATTCGGGCTAATTGAGCAAACCAAATAACAAGAAACTTTATCAATAATCAGCTATAAAAGATAAAATGTGTATGAGGTTATTTTAGCAGGCAGAGGGTTAATATAACGTGCGGTAGAAGTTTTAATGACTTGAGACGGAATTCTGAACCGCTGTGATGCACCAATTAGAAGTAAGGATTTAAAATGTGGAAGAGCTACAGGAGGACATTCGAGTGGAGAGTCTAAAACTGAATTGAAAAAGTATTGGACTTGTTTATTTATTTAGTCATATTACTTATCAATCTGTTGCACAAATTAAACTAAATCATCTTTATGAATCGAACCAGTGGAACCCACCTTACCTACTGTAAAGCACGGTGGAAGCAGCATCATGTCCTGGAGGTTTCTCCTCCTCAAGGTCTGAATCACTAATCAGTAGCGTGAATAAAAGTTTTTTTGTAAAACACGCTGATGGGGTGATGATTTCAGAAGCTTGAACAAGATAACTGAAGTTGAATGTAAACGTCCACCTCAGGTTACTAAAAGGATCTCTTCATATTCTCGCGTTCTTTTTAGATCCAAGGCGGAGTTGGATCAGGAGGCCATCATCAGCGGCAATTTGGCGACTGAAGCCAATCTCATAGTCCTAGATCTGCTGGAGACGATCGTACAGGTAACCCATAGTCCAGCGTTCATCAGTGTGGTGGTGAAAAGAGGCGAACTTTAAATATTATGAACAAATCAACCGTGAGTCTGTGTGTGTGTTGCAGGCTGTGCCTTTAGCTGACTCTAAGGACAATGCAGTGGGTGGAGTTCTCAGGGTTCTGCTGCACTCGCTAACCTGCAACCAGAGCACCACCTACCTGTCTCACTGCTTCAGCACCATCCGCGCTCTCATTGTGAAGGTACTGACCGTGTGTGTGGGAGCATTGAGAACATGGTTTAATCGCTTTGCTGTGAAGAACCTGCAATGGCCTGAAACACTGATTATGAGATGGACCTCCTCCATCAACCCTGCTGATTAATAAGCCGAAATTCTGAAATCTTTCAGAAAACCCAACAAAAATGTGTTAATGGAATCATGCGGTTAGTGTGGCAGTCGTGGACCTGTGGTTCCTGAAGATCCCTGGTTCAGTCCCACCGAGTATTTTTTATTTTATTTTATTTAAGCGGGCAAGTCATTAAAAACATGTTCGGTGGGTAAGGCACCTACCCCAATTGCTCCCCAGGCGCCATATACAGGGCTGCCCACCGCTCTGGGCACGTGTGCTTACTTCACCAGTGTGTGTATATGTCTGTGTTTCTCTGCACGAATGGGTTAAATGTGGAGGACACGCTCCTCTGTGTGTAACTACAGTACAGAAATGGATCACTTTTTCAGTTTAAATTATAAAGACAGTGATGCTGATGTTCAGTTCAATAGCACCTCCTCCTCCATCAGTCGTTTATTAAATTATGAAGGTAATCAGTTGTCAGTATGACACCTGTGGTTGGTGTGTTGTAGTTTGGGGATATGTTGTTCGAGGAGGAGGCGGAACAGTGTGCAGATCTCTGCCAGAAAGTGCTTCACTACTGCAGCAGCTGTGTGGACGGGAACCGGAGTCAGGCCTGTGCTACACTCTACCTCATCATGAGATACAGCTACAGCTCGGCCAGCGTAAGACGCGCACACACACACACACACACACACACACACACACACCTGATGAGTTCTGACTGCAGGCTGTTCTAGGTTCGCACCGCCAGCCTGCATTCCATCATGATGATAACTCCTGTTAGATTCTAGGTTTTCAGATCCAGATGTGATGTGAAATCAATTCCCAGCCTGTGGGACATGTACGTCTTTATATCTGGTCCGTGACTGAATGCAATCCCATCCAACACCTTTGGGATGAATTAGAACTGTGATTAAGAACCAGGTCCATTCAAAATCGTTTATAAAGCATTTTTAGGGAAACAGCTAAAAAATAGGATGTCATAAATGACATGATATCATAATGGTGTCTTGATATATTTGGCTATGTAGTGTATAATATAGAATTTAATAAAGAATGATGTGTGATATGGATCCTTAATGCTCATTAGAGTTAGAGGTCACCAGCTCATCTTAACTCACTGATTATGTTCTTAAAAACATACTTTACACAGAGAAGACCCACAAATGTAACCCAGGACCATTTTCATGTGCGGTCAGAGTGTAAAACATTATTTATAATAATATTGATTAATTATTATCACGAGATTGAAATCAAACGTTTTTTATGTATTAAAAAGGACTTCATGCTGTCCACCTGCAGTTTTACCACTGTCCACCAGTGGGCAGAAACTCACTTTAAAAACCTCTGCACTACACTATACCCACTTTTCGACCCCTCCACCCAGTCTCCACGTAAACCCCACCCAGTTTGCATTGTGATGCTGATACAGATGTGATGATTTCTCTGTAGATGCTTTGATGTCATACACGTACATTAGGACCCTGTAGATGGGGTTGGAGATGCATTTCAGGGTCCATCCATCTCCTTTTAAAGGCTGAACGTGAGTCACAGTCTACCATCCCGTCCGATTCAGCGGTTTATTTCCATATCGAGGGAACTGCAATTGCTCTGCCAAATTCCGCAATCAGACGATGGAACAGATTTACTTACTCTGCTGATTAAGAAGTGCTTCAGTACCTTCTGGAACAATAGCTTATGTAATTAGAACCAAATGCTGGTCTGGTGCTACTTAACCCCGCGCGTGATGGTCCCTGAGAGACGGGCTAATGATGCAGCGCTCCCGTCCACGGCGGCCCTGTTCTCTTAGTGTCCGTCTGTCAGTGCTGCTCTGTTTGTGCTGGTGAATGGACTACTTCCTGTTTTCATTTGCCCTTCCTGTTTGACTTCAAACACACACACACACACACACACACACACACACACACATGTCCCGCCCCATCCTCTGCCAGATGGCTGTTGTTTGCGTTCCCATTCATCTTTAATGAAGGTGAAATCTGCCCTCTGCCCGTTTGCCTGCTCGTTTGTCTGATAGTTTGCCTGATCGTTTGCTCGAGTCTGACAGTTATCTTCAGCGTCATTAGTATAACCTCTGAGTGAGTCATGTTCATTCCTGCTGCAGTGACTCACTGACTTTTAACGGTGCTCCCCTTCGCTTGTTTTGGATGGTGCACCAAAGCCAGTACATTCACAAAACAGAGCAAATCTGTTTTCCGATATGCCATCCATCGTGGTGAGATTTGGTGAGACCGGACCTTGGCACAAAACTGTGTGTCTATCCCCTCAAACCCTCAACCAGGCCTAATGGTGCCATTAAAATGATCCGTTGGCAGTTCTGTCCAATTTAAT
Organism: Xyliphius kryptos; assembly: GCA_025769995.1. Lineage (NCBI taxonomy): Eukaryota > Metazoa > Chordata > Actinopteri > Siluriformes > Aspredinidae > Xyliphius > Xyliphius kryptos. Next base: position 10,492 of record JAOUQT010323090.1, on the reverse strand, counting down.
GGGGCCATTTTGCAGTTTTCAGTTGCGTAGAGAGACGGATAGTGCATTTTCTAAACTCGGCTGCAGTGGCCTCTGAAGCAATGAGCTGAGGCCGAGTGAAATCAGTGCAATGGCATCTTTTATTTTCAGATCATCTGCTGCTTGCATGAGGGGCCTATTTCAGATCCTAAGGTTTAGATCAGATCACTGACTCTTTGAAAAGCGGATAAAGGAATCACAGTCCAATCAAGTTTAATCTGACTTTACACTGTGTTCCAAATTATTATACAAATAATATTTCCCCAGATTTTCCAAAATGACCTCTATGAATTGCAGTCATTGTAATCTTCCAGGCATCAACTATTAGAGTACAATTGAAAGGTTTTTGAACAAACTGCCAATGTTAAAAGTATATTATAAAAAAAATTAAAACACTCAAAATGCATGTTCCAAATTATTATGCACAGCAGAGTTTTTAGCCTTTTCATTTTTATAAAGAACAACAATGGTCATGTGTGATATTATAAGCATTAGCAGGTTATTACAAACTGAAATCAAACAGTTTTCAAGTCAAAACTTTATTAATTTAGGTGATGTTACATTTGCACATAGTACCCCTTGTTCGAAAGGAGCTTCTGAACTCTCTCGTCTATAGAATTTGTCAGGTTTGATGGTATCTCCACATACATTATGGAGGTCATCTTTACCCCTTCAGGGATCCTAAAGGGGCTGATAATCTCTCTCCTCATGAAAGATGACCTTCATAATGTATGTGGAAGTTCTCAAACAGCACTTCCTGCCATGGTTTAGGAAGAAGAACCGTGCATTCCGCAGCAAGATCATTTTCATGCAATGATAATGCACCGTCTCATGCTGCAAAGAACACATCTGCATCTCTGGCTGCTATGGGCATAAAAAGGGACAAACTTATGGTGTGGGCCCCATGCTCCCCTGATCCCAACCCCATTGAGAACCTCTGGAACGTCATCGAAAGGAGTGTCTATGATGGTGGGAGGCAGTTCACATTTAAGCAACAGCTCTGGGAGGGGATTCTGTCCTCATACCAAACAATTGAAACAGATAGCATCCAAAACCTGAAATGTAACATCACCTAGAATAAAGTTTTGACTTGAAAACGGTTTCATTTCAGTTTGTAATAACCTGCTAATGCTTATAATATCACACATGACCATTTTTTGTTCTTTATAAAAATGAAAAGGCTTAAAACTCTGGTGTGCATAATAATTTGGAACATGCATTTTTAGTGTTTTATTTTTTTTAAATAATATACTGTTATCATTGGCAGTTTGTTCAAAAACCTTTCAATTGTACTCTAATAGTGATGACTGGAAAATTACAATGACTGCAATTCGTATAGGTCATTTTGGAAAATCAGAGAAAATATTATTTGCATAATAATTTGAAACACAGTGTATTAGTTCATCAGGTTTAATGTAATTTGCTGAGGCCACAGTGTATAAAGATTAAATTATATATTGAGGGTAGATCAATTATATCATTACATTTAAATATATTATTGTATTACAGACAATGAGGTTCAGAGACAGCAAGCTACAGCAACAGTAAGGTTCAGAGACAGTGGGTTATGGAGACAGTGAGCCACAGAGACAGCGATGTACAGAGACAGTGAAGTACAGAGACAGCAAGGTTAAGAAACAGTGCGCTGCGGAGACAGTGAGGTACAAAGACAGTGCGGTTCAGAGACAGCAAGGTTCAGAAAGAGCGGGATATGGAGACAGCAAGGTTCAAAGACAGTGAGGTTTAGTGACAGCGAGGTTAAAGGCAGCGAGGTACAGTGACAGTTGGGTATAGAGACAACGAGTTTCAGAGATGGCTAGGTTCAAAGACAGTGAGGTTTAGCGACAGCGAGGTTCAGAGACAGCAAGATACAGAGACAGCAAGGTCAAGACACAGCGAGGTGTGGAGACAGTGAGGCATAAAGACATCGAGGTACAGAGACAGAAATGTTTAGAGTCAGCGAGGTGTGGAGACAGCGACGTACAATAACATCAGGGTACAGAGACAGCAAGGAACAAAGGCAGCAGGGTTCAGTAGGTTTAAAACTTAATGTGATTTCTTTCTGAGCAGAACTTCTCCAGAGTGAAGATGCAAGTCACCATGTCTCTGGCGTCTCTGGTGGGGAAGTCCTCAGATGTTCATGAAGAGTACCTGCGCCGCTCATTCCGCACCATCCTGTCCTATGCGGAGGAGGATTCTGAGATGCAGAACACACAACTGCCATCACAGGTAAACAAACAAAACTCCATGATGAGCACTGATCTTCAGGTGGAGGACCATTTGACCTAAATGAGGTTAGTGAGGTGCAACTCATGGACCTGCGTGGGTCGCTGCTGTTGTCCGCTGTCAGTTTACGTTGTGATTGACTCGGTTCATGTGAGGTCAGTTCTGCTCGAGTCGAGATTAATGTAATAATCTACTGCTCACAGTTGCAGCACCGCTGTCCATCTTACCTAATCTCATTTAGACAGCTTTTTATGGAATAGAACCTGCTTCTATTTTAGATGTTCAAACTGAGGACTTCCCGAAAAGGTCTTTAAGATCTGACAGCACGTTCTAAAAATAAAGTACAGGAGGTTTCATCTCCATCATCATCTCTCTTCGCCTATGGAGAGAGGAACGATATTTCGATTCTCCTGTGTGTCCTAGATATAAGTGGAATAATTGTACAGTGATGTTGTGGGCTAGTGCCCATTCCTCATATTAGGAAGGTTCAGGCTTTGATTACTGTATGGGCGGACAAAGGTCCTATCCCACCCTTTTTAGGATATTTATTTAGACAGGATCGTAAAATCAAAGCAAACCCCCCCTCCTTTCTTGTCCTTTAATCTTTTTAAAGGTGGATGAACTTCTGAGGAACCTGAACAGCATCCTCTCAGATACAGTCAAAATGAAGGAATTCCAAGAAGATCCCGAGATGCTGATGGACCTAATGTACAGGTAAAACCCCACTCCGTAGGTCCCTCCCCCCGGTTCTGTGACTGACCATAACTTCACAGACGGTTCTGTCTTAATCCTGGGCCCCTGCTCTCGGGGCTCTGTGGTTTTTTCCTTCTTCTTTCCGTTCGCCTGTGGTTTCTGCTGTTTGTCTGCTGTTTTTGAAATTGCTATGGAAACTATGTGCCTGTATCCTTGCCAGAAAGCTCGGTGCCAGCACGCGCACATGCTGTGTTTGTTTTTACACGCTGTCAGAGTTTGAGAATTTGCAGCCCGCTTTCTGAAGCCACATTTGCGCCTGTGACAGGATCGCTAAGGGTTACCAGACATCACCCGATCTGCGACTGACCTGGCTTCAGAACATGGCTGAGAAACATAACGGCAGGAAGTGCTTCACAGAGTCAGCGATGTGCCTGGTGCACGCTGCCGCCCTGGTGGCCGAGTACCTCAGCATGCTGGAGGACCACAGCTATCTGCCCGTGGGCAGCGTCACATTCCAAGTAAGAAGCACCAAAACTTTGCGGTTATTCCTCTTTAATGTTTCAGCATTTAACATATGTGCATATATTTGTATATTTCATATTGTGGGTATTAGAATAACTGTAAGCAACTCAGCCAGTCAGATTAAAATGAATTTATTGCACCTCTTAGTTAAACTAACTGGATTCCATTATAATCTGATTTCATTTCAGGTTACATATTGTAGCTTAAATCTTGTTTTTTAAACAAAGCCATTATTCCTACACCCTTACTGGGTAAAATCTTTCCCAACAGCACATCTCACCCAACGTGTTAGAGGAGTCAGCCGTGTCGGATGATATCTTGTCCCCGGATGAGGACGGGGTCTGTTCGGGACGCTACTTCACGGAGAGTGGTCTCATGGGGCTGCTGGAGCAGGCTGCAGAACTCTTCAGCAATGTATGTCTGACCTGCATTCAGAGAATGATCCTGTTTCATACCTGTTTGATAGTTTAATATAACAATTTACCATATATGGGCATAACAAGGAATATGCAGAATAATGTACTGTATATCAGTGTTCTATTAATGTAGTAAAGAGTAAAGCTCAACCACAGCAGAGACGCTCTCTGAATCACTATCACAAGAATTATAAAGAAAAATGTCTTAGGACCCAGGTTCAATGTTGCCATTGTGACTAAATCAGGTTGTGTGTGTGTGGTTGTTGTGTAACAGGGTGGACTGTATGAGGCAGTGAACGAGGTATATAAGATCATCATCCCCATGCTGGAGGCGCACAGAGATTTTCGGAAGTTGACCACCACTCACGACAATCTAAAAAGGGCTTTCGAAAACATAGTTCAGAAAGTAAGTAAAACTCAGATGTGTAGATGAAGGTTTCCTAAATACACTCTCTTTCACTGCACTCACTCCATTTCATTCACCACTGCTTAATGCTGGAACGACCTTCGCAACACCATCCTTAAGGCTGATTCACTCAGTATCTTCAAAAACTTCTCGAAACACACCTCTTCCACAAACACTTGTGTTTGGAGTGATTGGATGCCTGAACCATCTTAGCTGACCTTCTTCAATGCACAGTTACAAGCAAGCAAACTTCCACCTTTAAACTCTGAGCTCCTTTTAGATCAGAAGAAAACACAATTCTGCCGCTTTTCACAAAGTCATTTGTTAAGTCACTGCTACAAACTCCTGACCGTATTTGGGGTTGAGATAAGGTTCGGGTAGAAACTTAAGAGCTTTGTGAAATTTAAATAAAAAACAACTCCGCCCTCTGATTCAGAACCTCAAATTCAGCCGTATTAAAATTTATCAACTTTGATCTCTGGATCTCCCCCTCTTACATTTAATCCTTCTTTCCTAAATACACTCCGACTCATTCACTCTAGTGATGAATGTCACCTAGTAATTCCAACTCATCAAGGTGCAAATTGTCACTCCATTTCCGCTAAATGGTGGAATGGTCACTTAGCATCTTCAAAAAACTTCCACAAACACTTGTTATAAAAAGGGCAAAATTTTAGCATCTGAACAAATTATTTATGAATGTATTTCTTTTTTTGTCTTAGGGTCATAAGAGGATGTTCGGGACGTATTTCCGTGTGGCGTTTTTCGGGTCAAAGTTCGGCGATCTGGACGAGCGCGAGTTCATATATAAAGAACCTGGTATCACTCACCTTCCTGAAATCAGCCACAGACTGGAAGTAAGTCATTAAACTGAAAGTTAAGTTTCAAAAAAAAGATGGAACTTTTTGGTTCTTGTTTAAACCCAAGCAACTGCATTAAGAACCATTTAAAGTTTATCTTTAAAATTTTTATTGTTCAGATATAAAAAAAACTTCACTCATTGTTAGTTAAAAGCTTTCGTTTCCTTCCTAAGAATTTTTATGGACAGTGTTTGGGAGATGGGGTTCTGGAAATGATAAAGGATTCCACTCCTGTGGACAGAAACAAACTGAATCCCAACAAGGTGATTTATAAATATATTAAATAATAATTACAGACGAATCTAAGAGTTGATTGTTGAGTTTGTTGCATGTTGGTACTTTTATTTTGAAACCAGGCGTACATTCAGATCACCTACGTGGAGCCGTACTTCGATGACTACGAGATGAAGGACCGCATGACCAACTTCGAAAAGAACTTCAACCTGCGCCGCTTCATGTATACCACGCCGTTCACTAAGAGCGGGCGCCCTCGCGGCGAGCTGAACGAGCAGTACAAGAGGAAGACCATCCTGACCACGCAGCATGCGTTCCCTTACGTCAAGACCAGGATCAACGTCATTCTGAAGGAGGAGGTACCAATTTAACCAGACATAACTATCCTGTGTTCTTTGCATGGGTTCAGCCTGGTCCAAACCTACACAGAAACCATATAGGAGGTTCGATGTCATTCTGTAAATATTAACCTTTAACTTGTTGCCTCCTCTCTGTAGTTTGACCTCACGCCCATTGAAGTTGCAATCGAAGACATGCAGAACAAAACCCGTGAATTGGCCATCGCTACGCACAAAGAGAAACCTGACCCGAAAATCCTGCAGATGGTTCTGCAGGGGTCTGTGACCGCCACTGTAAATCAGGTTCGTTTATAACACCGTTTTACTAGAACATACATCAGCTACACAAAAACATTAACGTCTAAACAGAATAAAAAACCCTTTCAAAATAGGCTTAGGTCTTTAAGGGCTCGTACTTTTGAGGGTTCAGGTCCTTGAGGGTTCGTGCTTTTGAGGGTTTGTGCTTTTGCGGGTTCAGGTCTTTTGAGAGTTTGTTCCTTGAGGGTTCATGTCCTTGAGGATTTTTACCTTTAAGGGTTCAAGTCTTTAAGTGTTAGTACCTTTGAGGGTTCAGGTCCTTGAAGGTTCATACTTTTAAGGGTTCAGGTCCTTAAGGGTTTGAAGCTTTGAGGATTCAGGTCCATTATGGTTCCTACCTTTAAAGGTTTAAGTCCTTGAGGGTTTTTACCTTTAAGGGTTCAAGTCCTTGAGGGTTCGGACCTTTGAGGGTTCAGGTCCTTCAGAGTTTAGGTTCTTGAGGCTTCAGAACCGTTTAAGTTCAGGTGCTTAAGGATTAGCACCCTTAGTTTGGACCTCCAACATTACTATTCCCTCTGTGTGCAAAGCAAGGTCCATAAAGCCATGACTGTGAAAGAACCCAACCACCTTTGGGATGACCTGGAACTGAGATTGTGACTATGGTTCTCTCGTCCTGCAGATGAAAATTTATTTGATTAGTCAAGTTTTCAACAGTATGATATTTCCAGAATCACAAAGCTATGTCCCATCACCAGCGGCAGTTGGAAGACTAACTTAGTAACCACACAACAGAGCTTCCCCCTCCTCCTCCTTCCCCCAAACACTGAATTGTACCACTGCATTGCTTAGACAAAGGACAATTCAACACCCCCCACTAACCATGTTGACTTTACCTTGTTGCGTTTTATGTGCGAGGCATTGGTTTCTTCTGTCAGCTCTCTATGTGGGACAGAGATCCTTTTCCTCATCCTATTTCAATCTCCATCCCCTTTTTCCCCCCCTTCCCCTAAGGGGCCGTTGGAGGTGGCCCAGGTCTTCTTGAATGAAATCCCAGCAGATCCGAAGCTGTACCGTCATCACAACAAGCTGCGCCTGTGTTTCAAAGAGTTCATCCTAAGGTGAGTTTGCCATTTAAGATCAAAAAGACATTCCAGCGTCTGAGTAAAGTCCTGTCCCCGTCTCTGCGCCATCTCCGTGTCACACCATGGCCAAAAATTTCTGCTCCACTATTTATATTCGGTACAAACACTGGGTGTTTAGAATTCATGAGAGAATGTTTGAAAGTCACTCAGCTGCAATCACTTTGTCTCATCAAGCCTCATAAACAGAATGCGCAAACGACAGAGCTGCGGAGTATGGGGCGCATGGACTAGTGGAGGTTGGGTTTCAGTTCGGCTCCTCTGTTTAAATGCAGTCACCCAGTGTTTATTGCTGTTCCATTTCTCCCATGATCCTCTCGAGCAGGACGACATATCATGGGTGGATATCATGACTGGTTACCTGAGTGGATGGAGGACAGAGGTAAAGGGTCAGCTCTCCTTATGTGTAACTATGGTAACAGGACTTTAATGTTTTGTATATGAATCATCCTGAACATCTGAGCAGGATTTTAAAATGCTATGTTAATGAGGATCTTCTTTTCGTAATTGAAATGTGGACTCTGATTTGACTCTGAGACGATTCACTTGTTCGATGTGGATGAATTTTAAACATCAACTGAATAATGATTGACTCCTCTGTGTGGTTGACTCCTCTGTATTTGACTCCTCTGTGGGGTTAAGTCATCTGTGTATTTAAATCCTTTGTGGGGTTGACTCCTCTGTGTATTGGACTCCTCTGTGTGATTGACTTCTCTGTATATTTGCCTCAACTGTGTCATTGACTCTTCTGTGTGATTAACTCCTTTGTGTTTGACTCGTGTATTATTGACTCCTCTTTGTGATTGAGACTTCTGTGTATTTGACTCCTGTGTGATTGACTCTTCTGTGGGATTAACGCTTCCGTGGGATTGATCCTTTGTGTGATTGACTTCTGTGTGTGATTGACTTCTCTGTGTGATTGACTTCTCTGTGGGATTAACTCGTTTGAAGGATTGACTCCTCTGTGTGATTGACAGGTGTGGGGAGGCAGTGGAGAAGAACAAGCACCTGATCACACCGGACCAGAAAGAGTATCAGCAGGAATTAAAGAAGAACTACAATAAGCTGAGGGAGAACCTGAGGCCTATGCTGGAGAGAAAAATCCCTGAACTCTACAAACCCATCATCAAACCGCGAGTGGAGCACAGGTACGGCATACACTCTGATTAAGCGGCCATTTTTAATCAGGTGAGGGTGAGGGTGCAGCGCGAACTGATGCTGTAACATTAGGTTTTACTAAGTGGTGCCTTCATTATGATGCTGGATGAGGGGTACAGTGATCCGTCGTGGAACGTCCACCTACAATGCATTTTATTTCGGTGGTTCAGTGGTTCACATCCACCTTCCTGCAGGGTTTCACCCTCGTCAACCAAAGCTCTATATTCAGTGCTTTCTCTCCTTTCAGGGACTCCCTCAAACGACACAGTCTTCGCCGGACCCCCGAGGAGATGTCATGATAACATGAGACGGAGAGTTTTGGGGACGTTCAGAGCTCCATCGTTCAGAGTAATCGCTGTGCAAATGGGTTTACAATTAAGCAGTCTTCACAGTAGGACAGACTTTTACTTTCCACTGGTATCGATAGAATTTTCTTAACTCTTTCTTCAGTTTGTACTCAACCAACTTGCTGACATTCCTGCTCCATCTTCCCCATCACTCCAATGAAGGGTTCAGGTTTAAAAACCATAACCAACTCTTCTGTATGTGTTCAGTGATTTGACTCACTCTAAATTAGATGCGATACAGGATTAAATTATTTGCACGTTCTAACCTATAGCTGTGGGGTTCGTGTACAAATGTACTGTAGAGTACAGAGTAGAGTATGTGTATGTTCATGTGCAGAACTACTGTCCTGGTTGGAGGGGGGATTATTTAGTGTGGGGCTCAGTCAGGCATCATATGTGTCATGAAATGCTACAAATGAGTCGTTAAATATGCAAATGAGTGGAATGTTTATTGTAAATAAGGTGAAGATGATTCCATCTGAGTCGTCAGCAGTAAACATGGATGTTTTAAATCAGAATAATTATATTAAAGGTCACTTCTGTAAAAAGAGCATGTGTAAGGTCAGACACCGATGTTGGATCACAGGACGTGTCTAACAGTCTCAGTTCCAGTTTACCTCGGAGGTGTTGGAGGGGGTTGAGGTCAGGACTCACACAACTCTGATTATATCCACAAGGATGAAAGGGGCCTTCCTCAAACTGTTCCCTTCATGCCTCAGTGCACCTGCGGTAATAGAACCGAGTGAAACAGCAGAACTCACTGATGAAATCATTTGTATTAATAACAGAGAAAATATTTTATAAAACAGATGTATATGATTATTTATAGATTGATTGAGTCAGTGCTGATGTTTCTGAGGAACAAGACAAATTAAAAACCATATAGAGAACGTTGGGTGGAGGTTCAGAACCTAATCGGGTCTTTGATCTGATAATCTTAATGTTGAGTCTTAATGTTGATGATAAGCAGACAGAATGCGATTAGGGGCAGTTCTCTAATGTGTTATAAGTGTTACTGCTGTATATATATTACATGTTTATTAATAAGATTTAGTATTTTTACTGATTACTGTATTTTAATAAAGTTTTAAACTGTAACGTCTGTACTTATTTCTTCAAGACTTTGAAGATTCAGATGATTTGTGAGATCGGATGAAAATCTGACCTTGATTCTCAGTTCTAATTCATATCAGAGGTGTAGACGAGGTGAAGTTCGGGTTTTGTGTGGATCCTTCACAACGACGTCAGAAGACGTCAAAACACCTGGCCAGGTTCTTGAAAGTGGGACCAAATAAAACACCTGGTTTTAATAATTATATTGTTCAACTATTTGATCAATTTTGGCCTATTTAACATTATATATGTTTCTAGATTTTCAGTTACATTTAAATTGCGGCGCTTAAAAACACCATCGCGTTATTCCGATGACGTCAGGGCGTGACGACAGTAACCTGCGACTCTTGCTTGCATGTGCAGCGCAGTTTACCGCCCGTATTTGCAAAGATCCCGCCTCCTGCGATTGGATTGAACAGTAAAGATCATCTGGAAAAAAATCGTCCAATCGAGGGCATCAGTGCGACGTGTTCCACCAATCCCGGCACAGGACGCAGTAGCGGTGGAAGCAGTTCGATTGTCACGCGGAGCAGGACGCTGTGGGTGAAAGTGGGCGCGGGTTGCGTGTTTAATGTGCACTCAGTTAATGACGCGGTAATAAAAAATGACATGTTTTTAACTGAAGAGCCAGAGTTCAGAGAAGGACCTACAGAACACTGAGTTAAAGTTTAGATGCGCAGAGCAGAGCTGATGAGCGGTAACTTCAGACAAACGCACACACAACTACTATTACATACACAACAACTACTAATATATACACACTT
>JAOUQT010323080.1:0-14000 GCA_025769995.1 Xyliphius kryptos | reverse complement strand
CTCCATCTCTCGCTTTCTCTCTCGCTCTCTCTCTCTCACTCTCTTACCAAGACTAGGCAGCTGTTATCCGGAGGCCCGACGCCATGTTGGCCTCATTTTACTCACTCTGTTAACATAGACGGGTGACCACTTTTAATGACTTTCGACATTGTTGTAAAAACATCAGAACCTGAGGCTGTCTCTGTCGCTATATTAAAACTTACTATTAAAGTAAACCGATCAGTCATTCATACATTTTCAAATCCACGTGCTGACATATGGCCAGATTCTGTGGGTCAAAGGGTGAGAAAACACCCTAGACAGGTCACCAGTCCATTGCAGGCCAGACACACACACTCACACACACATAAAAACTGAAAAATTCACAACTCAAAGTCACCTTCTAAAATGTGTTGGACTTTAAAGAAAAACTGGAACTCCTGATGAAAACCCATGTAGAATTTATATGGTAAGGCTCTATCTAGTATGCTGTGAGAAACAAACCCAGGACTGTCTTGGCAATTGCTGACTTCTGTATCATTGTATTACCAGACCAATTTTTTAATGCATTTATTAATTTATTATTCTGTCCACTTATTCTGTTTAGGGTATAGGGTGAAGGTACTGAGGAACCTATCAAATTAAATAAAAAAAAAATTCATTTGTTAGACTTTTACACATTATGAGATACTTTTATTCATTATAAACATTTATTCATTTATTCATTATCTTCTGCTTAATCTTCTACAATTGTCGCAGGGGTTTAACCATCCACGGGAGAACGTTTCGGGCGCTGGGCAGATACAACCAGGACAGGGTGCTAATCTATCGCTGGGCACACACTCACAACAAAAGTATTGAAATCTGCACAATGCACCCAAGATTCTAAAGGAACTTTTATTAAATCTTTTTTAAGGTTTTTCTAATGCAGCTATTCAAGCTTTTAATGTTCTTTCTCTGCAAGATTGTTAAAGTCTATTGGTGAAAAAAGTTGTGAGGTCAAACACTATTGTTAAATGAAAGGGCCTGGATCTAAATTTCTAGTTCTTCCCAAAGGTTTTTAGTGGATGTTAATGTCAAGTCTCTGTGTAAGCCCATGGACCTCAATAGACCTTGCTTGCTTTGTGCAGTGATCATTCTATAAAGAAAAAAGGCCTTCCCTAAAATATTCCCAAAGGTTGCAAGCACACATTTGTCCAAAATATGTAGCTCAGGATTTAATTAAAACAATGTGGAAATTAGACTAAATGAAATGGATATATGTATTGATCATAAGCTGTGTTCCAATATGTTTTTTTCCAATATAGTGTCTATAAGGAATCAATATTGTTCTGTAGAAATACCTCTTAATTTTACACAGTGAATCATCACTGCTCCTTGATGAATCAACAGCTGCCTTGTCCCAATCCACACATTACTGTGCTTTAAGGGGCGTATGCCCCTTCTGTTACTATGGTAACACCTTTAGTCTGTGCAATTTTTTGACAGGTGAGAAATGGGGTGCAGGTTAAAAACAGACTATGTATATAGCCTAATATCATATCTATCATTAGAAACATAAATGTAAATATTATTTTCCTAAATAATAGGTAACTTTAAAGGAGCCAATACATGCAACTTATTATGTCAAAATTAAATCTTGGATTTTGAGTAAGACCATTGCTTTTGTTTAATGATATTTCAAAAACATAAATGCAAAAATGCTATGACATGATTTATAGATTTTTTTTAAATCACTTCACTCTATATGAAATAATTTCCCAGAAGCAATATAGATATGCATAAGCAAAATACATGAATACACTGTCAAAAAAAGGAGTGCAATTGTCTATGACGCATCCAAATCACGTCGTATTGTACTCCCTGGGGATTACTGAAATTACAATTTAAACATTTTTACAGTTTCAAGCCCTGAAATCTCCGTTATAAGGTAGTGACAGCCTTTGTATGCATGAATGTACAGTTATGTATTAATTTCAGAGGAGGCTACACCTGCATGCATCAGGTTCCAGCTCGTTAACCCATTAAAATACAATCAGAGTCAGAATCTTGTGTTTTGTGAATTTGGGATGCAGGAGTTTAATGCTAAACAATCACCCTCTGGTATAGGTATAAAGCATGAAAACTTAATTTAGTTAAATTCATGAGTGCTTTAGGGATCCTATGTTTTGACTGTGATTTTATTCCCTGAGGAAGAGCATGTCATTACTTTAACCTCTTGTTTCTTCCCCATCCCCCTTGTGTGCCTTATTGGAGATGAGGTCCTCACACACAGACAGTGCCATCTGAATGGCGTTCTGCTTTTACGGCTTGTGCGAAATGAATAACTTTAAATAAGCAAATACATGCAATGTATTCTTTATATGACTGAAATGTAAAAACATGGTAACTATGTTGCTTTTGTTTTACAATATTTTTTAAATGTAAATGCAAACATAGGCTATTCATTAGTTGATTTGGCTTTATTCTTTAGTAAACTTTTTTAAACATCAGCCCACTCTGTATTAATTAATGTCCTTGAAGCAATAGGATAAATAAGCAAAACATATGCATACACTGTCAAAAATAGGAGTACAATTGTCTATTATGCATTCAAAGTTACTAGTGAAAGCCTTTGAATACATGAGGGTACAGTGATGTAATTAATTTTGAGAAAAAGCTACATCTGCACGCAGGTTCCAGCTCATTAACCCATTAAAATATCATCAGAATGGAGAGTTGTGATGGATATATCATTAATTACCTCTATTAAACTGCTTTAATGCCCAAAATTATGTGTATTCATGTATTCTAAATGTGTATTTCCAGAACAGTAATACTGAATGTAAACACAAAAATGATTAAAAAACTTCATGCAAAACATAGTGTATCGTATAAAAATATATATATAGAGAGAGAACCCAACAGTGGGCCAGTGGCTAAAATCACTTTCTCAGTGTATGGCATTAGAAAAAATGACATTTACAAAAAGGAATGTCTGGGAAAATTGTATCATTTTCTGGAAAAAGAGTCAGCTAAAGAGTTTTTGGATAATTGGTATATCATAATACATTAGTATAATGCTGTATTTTGTAAATCACTGCATATTATTTATAAACATAATTTGTTTTTAATAACTTAGATAATTTCTTTTTTTTTTTCATTTTAAATGTATTACAATTTTAGTTCTGTTGTATCTATGTATGTGTATGTGTAACGTAGATGTGTGATGTTATGCTAAAAGTAAAAATATTATTAAAAAAAAATACCATTAGAGTAAGAATATCTCGTGTTTTGTCGATTTTGGAATCAGCAGTTAAATGCTAAACAGTCCCCCCTCTGTTATAAGTATAATCTGTATCAGTATAAGTTATATTCATGAGCGCTTTAAGGATCCTATGTTTTGACTGCGTTTTTATCCCCTGAGGAAAAGCATGTCATTACTTTAACCTCTTGGTTCTCCCTCGTCCCCCTTTAGGCGTGTGTACCTGGTTGGAGATGAGGTCCTCACACACGGACAGTGCCATCTGAATGGCGTTGGGTTTGTGCGTAACGGATATGGCGTTCATCTTGAACTTGTCTCGACCGTAGATGTTGTTGGCCTGGGTCACCGCGTCCTTGAACACCTGTTCGTATCGTTTTTGGCTCAGCACCGCGCCGATGTTCACGATCTTGGGCTCGCAGCCGCCGCGCGCACACGAGCAGGACACCAGAAAGGCGAAGAGCACCAGACGCATGTCGTGGCTTTTGGGTCTGCAGGTCCGGCAGTGACAGCGAAGGAAAAGCTCGGTATTTTCTCTGGAGTGATTTTCTTCAGCACAGGAATGTGGTCACACTGATCTCCTCTGTTCAATCATGGGCATGCGTAGGGGGCTCTGAGTCCTAAAAGCATCAAATGCGCTCTGGATGAATGACGCACGCTCCTGTTGATATGCACCTTCATTCACTCACTCAGAAAAGCAGGTGGAACCGCGCTAGAGTCTGATGCTTTTTTCTTGGTTTAAGCAGCTGCTGAAATAAAAACCTGCTCGCATGTTTTTCTCTGGTTTGGTTCCATTCGGCTCTGGTGATGTGATGCTCTCCGCTGTCCTTGGTGCTGAACGCCGTGCGCGTTCCCCGCTCTGAGGCGCGCTCCCGTGCTGATTCCACCTGATTAGTGCTAAACGGACTCGCACAGGAACAAACTCAAAGCCATAGTTTAGATCCCCCGTTCAACCTTCAGACCTGTTTTAACCTATATGCGTTATGCAAACCATTTATTGAAATTTTATTGAATCGAAGAAAAAATACTGGCTGATACGCTCAATAAACTTATATTACCCAAGATGTCTTTGTATAATCTTCTTCTTTTAGAGTTTTTTCCATTGATCATCCAGCATTATCCTGGATTATCCTTAAATCCATGTTTCTGGACTGAGGAAGGAAACAGGAGAACCAGGAGAAAACCTACTCAGACATGGGGAGAATGTGGAAACCCAAACTGGAAATCCCCAGTGCTGAGAGCTGGACGTGCTAACCATTAGGGTACCGTGCCGCCTCTTAGATGTCAGTGGAAATCATTTTAAATTTAAGTAATCTATTTATTTATTTTTTTACAACAGTGCATTGTCACAAAGCAACTTTACAGAGTTATAAGCCTGAACCATCAAAGAGCAAGCAAAAGCAACAGTGGCAAGAAAAAACTCCCTGTGATTTTGTTTTTTAGAAAGAAGCCTTGGGAGGACCAAGGCTCAGTGGGGGACTTATGCTCTTTGAGTAGTCAGGCAGCATCAACAGTGTAGGACAGCCATGTACAGATTGTGTAGTGATCAGGTGTCCTTGTTTAACAATTGAAAAAAATATATAGATTCTAAAAGTCTATTGAGTCCATCTTTAAGAACTGCAATGCTATATGTCACACAGAAGTCCAGGTTCCATCCTGTAATTGTCGTAGCCACATTGCTATGGTTTACCCTCACAGACCACTTGAATGTGCACATCTATACCTATAAACGTCTAAACCCTATACTGACTTACCACTCGTCACTAATTTTCACACTTCCAGAGTATGTATAAGGACGAAATCCGGCATTGTGATTCTCTATCTTGTCCTTGGAAAGACTACGTACTTCCCACTTTCCTAGATTCTATGGTTTGTTCAAAATCGCCATCAAACTCATGACCCCACAAACGTAAGGGTCACAACATCTTCCCGAGTACCTACAAGGCTGAAACTTGAACCTGTGATTACCTATCATGTCCTTGGAAAAAGAAACAGGTTCTCGTTTTTCTATGTCTGATTGTTTATTTGCTATTACCATCGAATGCAACACCTCGAATGGATTGGGGTCTTTGTGAGTACCCACAATGCTGAAACTTGGCTCTGTGATTTCTTATCGTGTTCTTGGAAAACCTTCTGATAAATTCACTTTACAAAAGCAACACCATAACCACAACTCACACTATATTCATTTCACAAATTCATTTCAATTGCCATTTTAACTGCCACAAACCTTAATTTATAGTAATAATATGTTTATTTAAAAAAAAAAAACTCCAAAGCCATCACTTATTCAAAAACAATTGCCTTTCAACTTTCACGTTGTATTCATGTGTTTTCCACCAGTCTGCTATAACTGCATCTCATTACATTTATTGTTCCTTTTAGCAGCTCCACTTACCAAATAGATGCACATTGTAGGTTCACAATTAAAGCCTGTAATCTGGGTGGTGGATGGTTTTCAGGACTGCAGTGACACTGACTTGGTGGTGGTTTTAAGTTTATTTATTTATACAGAACTTTTTTGCAATAGTAGCTTTACATTTTTTTTAAGCCCAACCCCATACAGAACAAACACAAGAAACAACACCTTGGTGAGGACCTTGTGAGGACCAAGACTTAATGGGTGACTCATCCAACTTGAGTGGCTGGGCAGTGTAATAGGGTATAGACAATAAAGTATAGATTGTGTTTATAATCAAGTGTCTATTTGAAGAATAAAATAACTGGTAATAGATAAAATATTGGTTACACTGGTATACGCAGTGCTGTGTTAACACTGTGTTAAATTACTGTGCACTTTATTATTCACAGCTTTGTGGACAGTAGCTTGTCTATTAGTGTTAAGCATGATAAACCCATCAGCATTGTCTGATCCAATCATGCCAGGGCAACCACCAGCAACCACCAGCAGGTTGATGTCACTGCAGTGCCGAGAATCAATCAGTTGTAAAATACTGTAATTCCTGATCTGTGATTCTGCCCTGATCATAAGAAACAAAAAAAAAAAACATAAAAATACAGATAGACTACCGACTGTAACTGTGTAGATCTAATAAAAAGTAAGTGAGTGTATATGAATTTAATACTAATAACAATGCAAATGTCCTTGGGGGAGGGGTATGTATCATTTCTTTGACACAACAAAAGAGAAAATAATGCCATATTTTGCTGACAAAAGCATTTTTATAGAGAACCTTATAGGTCATTAATTATACATTCAATTGCTTTTAAATAATTTAAATAGGTATAGAATATTCTGCATTTATAGAATACAGGGTAAAAGTCTAATGACAGATATCGCTTAATTTCTCACATTAGCCAATATTAGATTATTCAATGTGACAAATAGGTTGGATAAGAAACAACAACACCAAGCTATAAAATTCCATATTGGCTGAGTGGGGATGTTTTAAACCATCACAGGTTGTAGGGTTCTAAAATAAACTCTTGGTCAGATACATACACAGATCAAATTTCAGTGTTTTTTTTCTTCAAACAAGTTGTTTCGGACATGACCTGTTTGCTTCATTTATTCAGGCGGGTCGACAAATCACACCACATTTTTTTGCACTCGCATTATTGTTCACAAAAGACATTACAGATGGACAGCAGTTGTGCTTTTCACACAGGAGAAAGATGCTTCCCCGTTGAAATAATCGATGTGCGCCCTGCTCCGTCCATCACTCGCAAGCGCGCGAAATGTTCAGCTGGAGCCTCGTTACCAAGGAAACAGGGATCTCTCCCTGTCTCCCTCTCTCTTCAGAACGTAATTCACAATTATTAAACCTGTTTTGGTCCTCAGAAAAGGGGCGTCATGTCGTGCTTTTTTTGAATGATTATCCCCCATGTGGTAAATAAATAAGAATTACCTTTTTATACACTCTCAGGATATAATTGCTGTTGAATTACATCAGTGTGCACAGTTGACTGCATCACCCGCGGTCATGCAAAGAAAAATCCGCAAAGTCAGACATGGCTTGAATTTTGATGATCTTTCCGCTTGGCTTGGCCCTCTAGTCACATAGGAGATTTTAAAGGAAATTCATTTAATTTACTACATTCCTCAATCTCTCGCAACAGCAATGATCTCTTCACTCCAAAACAGCCGGCCGTTTAGTGAACCAGACTATACTGATTTCCTAATGCATAATCAATACTGATACTTGTACAAATGGGATTTGCTATTGGGAACGTGTTCAATAGATGGGAAGCAAGGCAGGGTCAGAGTTCTTATGGCAACACAGCTGCATTGTGTATTGGATGATCACAAATACAGAGGGAGATATATTAATAATAGTGATTAATAAGAGTACATATAATGCTATTTGTACACTATATGGAAAAAGTATTGGAACAACAGCAGGATCTTTAATGGCATCTCTTTACAAGTTGATTGCCCACTTCCAGCTTCTGGCTCTTTAAATGATAGAACTGTGTCTATGTGGGAGTTTTTGCTGCTTTATCCAGAAGGTTTGTTTGTAAGGTCGGACACGTGTAGAATGTGAGAAATAAACGAGAACTGAGCGATTGCTGAGCAACCTAATAGGGTTATGGTAAAGGCTCTGTGTGGGTTGGTGTTATACACAAAACTCTTAAGCTTGATCATACTGTAACAAACAAAGGAGTTCCCCAAATTGTTTTCCCAAAATTGTAAGCACACAATTGTGCAAAATGCTTGGCTAAAGTAGTTTTATAAATCTAAATAAATCACTTAAATAATTAAATTGTTGGTTCAAATACATTAATTTTTATTTGGGTATTCTTAATCAGGAGATGTGGGGGAGGGTCTCTGACCAAAAGGAACAGCATGCCAAAAACCACAGGCTTATAACCACAGGCTAAAATAACTTTTGCAAAATCATTATGTTATTATTGAAATGTTTTAGCTGATTAAATATTTATTAATTCATTAATTCATTCATTAATGAATGAATGACTTCCCCATGCCTATCCAGGGAAGAATGTTTCGGGCGCTGAGCAGATTCACTTAGGACAAGGTGCCAGTCTTTGGCTGGGCACACTCACTTTTACAGCTACACACACAAACAAACTTAATGAGGCAATTTAGAGCATTCAATTTACCTTCCATGTTTTTGGATTGTGGGAGGAAACCGGAGAACCCAGAAGAAACCCACGCAGACACGAGGAGGACATGGAAACTCCATCCAGATTGGGATTTAAACCGGGAATCCCCAGCGCTGAGATGCGAACGTGCTTACCACTAAGCCACGTGCCACCCATTAAACATTTAAAAATGTTTTACCAATTTTTAAGGTTAAACAAAAACGTTTGATCTAGACATTCATTCATTCACTTAATATCTTATGCTTAATATTCTACTAGGGTTGCGAAGTGTTCCTCGTGTCCATTAAGGAGAAAACGTTTCAAGAGCTTAGAAGATACAACCAAGACAAGATGGTAATCTATCGCACAGACTATGGGGGTGATTTAAAGTAGCCAATTTACCTTGAATTATTATTTTGGATTCTGGAGGTAATTTATGCGGGCATGAGGAGAACATGGATCCCCAGCCCTGAGAGGCAAACGTGCAAACCACCAAGTCACGGTGTCACCCTATCTAAACATTTCAATGTTTATACTGGATTGTCTTATTGTTGTTGTGCACACTTACAGCACAGCAGACCTTGAAATGCTACACTCATATCAAGGAAATTTGGTTTCTATCTCTGGCAAGTGCATTTAGTTTTCTTTCCACCTCATTATCCATTGAAACTGGTTTTCCTGCACGATGCGTGAGGCTATGCTCTCAAGAGAAAGGGAGTCATTACTTGGCAAAATTTGCAAGGGGCTAACAAGAGACAATGAAGCAAGAATGAAGAGAAATGGCTCAGATCCTGCCCTTTGTTGCTCCAAGCTCCAAGTGAATGATGGGGGCACAGTCATGTTCACACGGAGTCTCTTAATGTGTCAGCTTGGATTAGATCACATGGATGCACTTTTGCTCCTCGGCAACTTACTAGTCATGTCATTCTGTACTGGTCGCCAACGTTGTGCATACATTACAGTACAAAAGAAATAAAGTAAAGCATCATGCTCCAAAAAACTCAACTTTTTAAATAATAAGAGATGATTTCAGTTATACAAGACTGAAAAAGTTGGTAAATCTGGACAACAACCTAAAAACTGAGAGCCCTCCTTCTTCAACAAACAAATTCTATTTTAAATAAATGGGATGAAATTCCCACTGACAGTCCAAAATACTCATGGGACAAAAGTGAAACATGTTACAGCAGCAAAAAGGGACAAACATGGAACAGGGATGTCTGTGGTAGGAGCGTAGTGGCACTGGGGGAGAAGGCAGAGCTGTCGGTAATGGACTTTTATTTATGCCTATGAACAGCAATGCCGTCACTGACTCACGCGCTCATGTATATCTACAGATCTGACAAGTGGCTAATTCTTTCCCTATCACCTCCTTGAAAAACGTAACTGCGTATCACTTTCCTTAATTTAGTTTGTTTGATATCGCCATCAAACGCAAGACCCCTCCAGTGTAACATCCGAGTCTTCCTGAGAAGCTACAAGGCTGAAATATGGTAGCGCAATTACCTAAGGGATTAACGATTAACGTTTTCCTACGTTCCATTGTTCGTTAGCTATCACCATCAAACACAACACCTCGGATGGTTTGAGCTTTTCACAAGTATTTTAATTGCCACAAACCTTACCATATCATAAAACGTTTATTTCAAATATATAAACTCCAAAGCCATCCTTCAGTCTAAAGCAATTGCATTTTAACTTTCATGTTGCTCTTTAATTTTCCAGCATTGCAAAAGTTTTCTGCTAGTTATGGATAATTATTGCACCTGACAGGCCTCCATCTGATGAATGTGTGTGCCCTTTATTACTCGGAACATCACAAGAGCTGCAGGAAGCAAGTGTGCGGCAATTCCACTAGCCATCAATTACTTTTTTAATGTACATTAAATATAGGATGTGACAAAGCCAGCTTTTATTTAAAGCTTATAAAGTTAAGAAGTGACTAATTTTGTCTACTGTTATTACACACCTTCCCATTGAACCCATCCATGCAGTGACACACACACACACACACACACACACGTGTGCACTGAGTGTAGTAAGTAAGTAATTTATTTATATAGCGCTTTTTACAAATGTATGTTGTCACAAAGCAGCTTTACAGAGTCCATAGCCTACACCCCAAAGAGCAAGCTGAAGCGACAGTGACTGTTATGATGTTATTTTAAGGAACAAACCTTGGAAGTACCAAGGCTCAGTGGGGAACTAATACTCCTTGAGCGGCCAGGCAGCATCAAAGTAGGACAGCCAGTGAGCACATGTGCCCGGAGCAGGGGGCAGCCTTGTACACAGCACCCGGGGAGCAATTGGGGTTAGGTGTCTTGCTCAAGGGCACTACAGCCATAGAATTTGGTGGGACCAGCAATCAAGCAGGGACCTTTGGGTTGTAAGGCTGGTTTCTTTAACCACAACTGCCCTATATTTAATAATTTGTGGTCTCAGTACATTTGTCCAAATGGTAGACTTTAAAGTCATACTGTATAAGCAGCACATTTATTGTCTCCAGAGACAGACTGTGCTGTTATGGTCCCATAAATCCAAATAAATAAGTCTGTGAATCTGTAAACCTTTGCTGATTCCCACCCCACATAAAGTGGGGCAAAAAGTATTTAGTCAGCCTCTGATCGTGCAAGTTGTCCTACGAGGTTTCGTGCAAAGGGGACAGGAAGACTGAAGGGAAGTGTTAAGGGAAGAATGAATGTAGCCATGTTTCATGACTTTTTAAACCAAAACCTCATTCCATCAGTGCGAGCATTAAAGATGGAACAGCTCTGTAAAAAAACATTTTAAGGTCCTGGAGTGGCCTAGCTAGTCTTCAGACCTCAACTCCAAAATTTGTCAAGGGAGTTGAAAGTCTGTGTTGCCCAGCAACAGCCCCATATCACTGCTCTAGAGAGATCTGAGGAATGCGCCAAAATAGCAGTTACAGCAAACCTGGTGAAAACGTCCAGGAAACGTTTGAAAACAAAGGTTTTGTTACAAAGTATTGAGCTGAACTTTTGTTGTTAACCAAGTACTTATTTTCAACCATAATTTACAAATAAATTATTTAAAAACCCAGAAAATCCCATTGCAAGATTTTCAAATAATTTTTTTGTAAAACAAGGTGGAAAATAAGCATTTTTGTCTTTTATAGTTTCATAGTGTACCTATGATGAAAATTACAGACCTCTCTCATCTTTCTAAGCAGGCAGACTTGCACAATCAATGGCTGATTAAATACTTTTCGGTTCCACTGTACTTGTTCTGGTTTAGGACCCAGTACCCCAAGTGATCTAAAATAATGAGCAGCCTAAAAATTCAAATGCTATTTAATCACAGTACTTGATTACTGATTACAATAGAGTTAGGAGATTGGGAATTTACAGTTAAGTTTAATTCAAGATTGAACCTAAAGCATGTGGGTATAAATACGACAAACCTGCTGTCTAACTAATTTCAAGAGAAATAAATTTAAGACTTCTACAACCACACAATATTAGATTTTTTCATAGAAATAGATTCCTATTGGTAGAATATTTCTGTTTACATGAAATATGTGATACACTATGTCTGTCCTTTATATTTCACTGGCCCTGAATTAAACTATCATTAGACATTACTTTATAAATATCCTGAAGGGTCATTAAATTGCTGATAAATTATACCCAGGAATGCAGTCATGTTAAAAAGAGAAGGGTTTTTTTCTTCTTTTTTTTACTAAATTTTAATAGGAAGCAATCCTAATTGTCTTGCTCTCTAGCATATGTTCACTGCATGCTTAATTTAAACTGTTTCATCCAATTCAAAGGCTCGACCTGAATAGATGTTTAATTATCCCTGGGTGCACCTAATGAGCATGCTGCTTCTCAATTGTCTAGAACAACATAAAACAGTCCCCGCTAGCCCCTTTCATTTAGTTGCAGGACAAATAGGTATTCTTTTTTCATTGATTGTGACATACATACAGATCCAATTGAAAAACTGCCATCAAACTTTAAGCTCTTCAATAAATAAAACCTAAAAACAATGTAGAGCATGGTAGCTCAGTGGTTGGGGTGTTGGTTTTTCAATCTAAAGTTTTGGGATTCAAATCCCAGGCCCAATGAAGTTACCAATATGGGTCCTTGAGCAAGGCCCTTAACCCTCATTACGCCAGAGATTCTGTATGTAACCCTGTGCACGCTTTGTAAGTCGCTTTGGATAAAAGAGTCTGTTAAATGACTCTCCATTTCATCAACAAATGCTAAAAATGCTATATAGATATTATTACCAGTGCATGGTAGCTCAGTGGTAAGGGTGTTGGGCTATCAACCTGAAGGTTGTGAGTTCAAATTCCAGGTTCTCTGAAATTACCATCGTGGGTCCTTGAGCAAGGCCCTTAACCCTCATTGCTCCAGGCATGCTGTGACCAACCCTGTGTTCTGACCCCAATCATCAAGTTGGGATATTTGTAAGTAGCTTTGGATAAAAGTGTCTGGTAAATGTAAAAAAAAAAATCCTATTTAGTCAACTGTTACAATATGACTGTGATGTAAGTATTAAAATGTCTATATGTCAATGCGAGGTCAGTCCTGTATTTATCAATTTTCATTAATTGGGGTCGGGGGGCAAGGTGGCTTAGTGGTTAGCACGTTCACCTCTTAGCGCTGGGAATTCCTAGTTCAGATTCCAATTTGTATGTGGTTTCCATGTTCTCTGAGTATGTGTGTGTTTTCTCCAGGTACTCTGGTTTCCTTCCACTGTCCAAAAACATGGATTCAAGGTAAATTGACTGCTCTAAATTCCCCCATATAGTCCCTCACTCTCTCTCTTGGCCTTTGTTAGCATTAATTAATAGCACAAGAGACTGTAAGTAGGATCTTCTGCCTACTAGTCAAATCTGGAATATTAATAGTTAAAAACGCACGGAATTTACTTAAACATGTGTAGATCTTTATTTCGGTGATTGTTTCAGAGTTTTCTTTTTGCTGCATATGAGAACGTAATTTTGGTTGAAAAAAGCGGTTTCAAAAGTCAAAAGTCTCTCTCTCTCTGCCTACTGGTCAAATCTGGAATATTCAGAGTTAAAAATGCACAGAATTTACTTAAACGTGTAGATCTTTATTTCGGTGATTGTTTTCAGAGTTTTCTTTTTACTGCATATGGGAACTTAATTTTGGTTTAATAAAGCAGTTTAAAAAGTGGCTCTCTCTCTCTCTCTCTCTAAATGAAACGAAACTGGCCAAATCCGACTTCAAAGAAATCCGGCGGCTCGGACAAAGAAGGCTCAGAGTCAGGATGGTCTGTTTGTTCTCAGGATGAGAGACTACCTGTTCAATACACTGCTGAAAAAATAAAACACTTTCTTAGTGTCACTAAAGGGCAGAAAGGGACATGAATTGAAGATTTTTTTGAGAATACCCAGCAGTTTGTCCATGATGTGAAACATTTTAGACAGAAAGGAGCATTTACTGATCTGGAAGTTTTTAGACTTCGGAGAATATAGACCAATTTGAAGTTCACACTGATGACTCAGAATAAGAATCTTCCTCTGTTCTTTTGTTTCTACCAGACATGAGTAACATAAAGATAATGACATTAAGCATTAATAGGACAAGAGACTGCGAGTAGGATCTTCTGCCTGATGGTCAAATCTGTAATATTAATAGTTAAAAACACACAGCATTTACTTAAACATGTGTAGTTCTTTATTTCGGTGATTGTTTTCAGAATTTTCTCTTACTGCATATGAGAA
>JAOUQT010323075.1:0-14001 GCA_025769995.1 Xyliphius kryptos | reverse complement strand
CGGAGAGAGAAAAAAAAAAAAAAAAAAAAAAAAAAAAAAAAAAACAGCCTGCTGAACTCCACGGGAGGTTGTCACGATAAACGGCAGCCACGTATTGAAAGGACAAATACAGAATAAACTGAAACCACTGACACACCACAAAGTTCCCCATTCCCAATCCTGTCAGACACCATTCCCACAGCAATTGTGAGTCTGAACTGGATGCTTATATGCACCAGTGAAGTGAGGGGAAGACAGATTGAGAGGCACAGTGAAAGCAAGTTAAATATATAAGATATTTAACACATGTCAACAGTTATTTGAAACAAAGTTATGGCGGTGAATCCTCTTCTGGCTCTGCATTTCAGCGACAGATTAAATGCATTCAACCACAGAAAAGCACAGCTGGTACACGCACTGGCAAACATATTGCAAAGTAAAGGAAAACACACACAAAATTAAACTAAAACAGATAAAAACATAAAAAGCCTCAGACATGTCTGCTGATGCAAACGACATTTGTCAAACCCATGCAGTGAGTCATAGACGGTTAATGTTTTTACTTTCGATGTTGCTCTGGAGTAGTACTGAGAAATTACCACTTAAATACTTAGAACGATGTTAGAAATTTGATTTACTTACCACTGGGTACATAAACTCAGATCAATGCCTGTCAAAGCCTTACAACAACGTATTGCTGTTTTTATAAGGACTGAGGCATCGTTCTCTGGATCAGCTCCATCCAGGGAGGGAGACCAGTGGCCACCAATGGCCATTGCTTCATCTTTGCCCCTCATTCCAACCAGGAACTGTGGATAGCCAAGTCAGAAACAAAATCAAAGCAGTGAACACCAAAGGATTAAACAGCTGTAACTTTAAGGAAAAGTCAACATAGCCCTTCTTAAATGACATGTTTTGGCAATTTTTAATAAATTGTTTTTATTTAAAAAAAAAAAAAACACAATTTTGAATACAAAAGTACTTGTAATTGCAAAAATGCTATTTTCACAAAAAAAAAGTATAATAAATTTGCTAATCGTCTGGATTTTTTTATATAAATAAACCTTGATGGGATAAAAAAAGGTGATGATGATGATGTTGTTTCAATCAGTAATAAAACTGTTGAAACTTCAAATTTTGTTTGATTTCGTAATCCATATCTGCCTGTGGTGCCAGGCAGAGACTGTAAATGGAAGGCAGAAACTAAGAGGGTGGATCAGGTAAATGGTCACGACTGCCATTCATTACCATGTATAATTATCCCACCTTCTGTATGTAGTGAAAATAATGAGATACAGAGACTCACACTACCTTATGTCCTGTTTAAAGGCTCGATTGCATATTAATATGAGGATTCATAAATTATTTTTCAGCTAAACCTGATTAAATATGTGAAGAAACAAATGCCAGATATTCACTTTTGTGCCACGATTACTGTTTGAAGACAAGCTGTATTGGGACACGTTTCTTAATTCTTTAATTCGGTAGTTCTATATATTACCTTTGACGCAGGTTTATAAAGTCAAGCACCTGGGTATATATTTTGAACAAACTTACATTTCCAAATTTGTGGAAAGAAGTCCCTTTACCGTTGCGCAGCAGTACATAAATAAAGGACCTTAAAGGCATGGCCGAGCAAGTTTGGTGTGCAAGAAATCCACTGGCCCATGCAGAATCCACACGTTAATCATATTGGGATGAACACTGTAAGCCAATGATTGACCGTATTAATGCTCATCCAGTTAAAGAGCCAAACATTCCCACTGACACTTTAAAACCTTGTAGAACTCTTTTACAAAACAGTAGAAGCTACCAGTTACCTATATGATCCACTGGCCTTATATATAGATATATTGATATTCTTCTGACCTTTTTTTTGGGGAGGGGGGGTTGTAAGGTTTAATCTTAAAATCATAATAGAGTGCATTAATTTTATGACTTTTTCATTTTAGGATTTTTTTTTTTAAGATTTAGCTTCACATATTTCTGGTATCACAATGTTTTGGTATTAATTTTTTGTGAGGATTTATAGTAGGATACAATCGATCAGAGATGGGAACAAGCTAAATATAATAGGTATAGCTGATCCGAAGTATTAAATTGTAAAACTGTTTTGTAGTTGTTGGGAGTTAATTACTCCAAACCCATTATAATTGTAGTTGATTTAGGTATAAATTTGGACCCAAAGAAAACATAGGATTCAAGTAAAAAAGTCATGATGAAAATGTTCTATTTTATACATTTACATGAATGTTAAGTTATAAAATATTAATTGCAGGTAAATGGTGAATTTACAATGCTATAGTATGGCATTCGCTTTACCTTTATAAGGCGCGCTGGATGTTGGAAAGCCTCTCTTAATTCTTGAGCATCCTCAGCCAATGCACAAGACTTATGATACAATTCATCTAAACTTGGGTTTGCAAGAAGCATCACCTGCACCAAGAAAAGGCCTTAAACACATTAGACACCTACATAATTTTCATACAACAGACAAGACCAAGATATAGCTAAAACAGGTGGTCTCCCACCTTAGCACTGTAGGTGTGGTTGGCATCAGGTGGGTCCAGTACAGCTGTGTTCTTCACTAATGAGTCCACCTCTTTATGCATGATATGAAAGTTACAGTAGTTCCCAAAAGTAAAGGGACGTGATAATGGGAAGGCATCCACCCAGGTGAAAACGGCATCAAAGAAGTCACTTGGGATGTAGAGGCTTTGATATCTTCTTCGAAGTTCCATAATATCACAATTAAATCTGCAGAGAATGTATGGACGGAAGTGAATTGTTACAGATATGTTATACCCAGCAACATTAAGTTTATTTAGTTATATTTTATATGTAAACACACACACACACACACACACACACACATACCCATCAAGAGAGAACTTCGAAAACTGCACAGTATATCGTGGCACAACTTTGCGAGGTCGCCTTGGCGAGCGATCTCTACGGGGAGAGCGATCTCTGGAGCGCTTTCGTGTTGGAGAACGCTCTCTGGATCTCCTGCGCTCTCTGTCTCTCTCCCGACTAATAAAAACATAAAAGAGCAGATTTAATAATACTTTATTCAACACGCATAGACTCAAAAATAATATAACTATTAGAAAGCTCAGGTACAATTAATGCGAACCAATGAAAGATTTTTTCCATCACTTTCACTAAATTGAAGTCATGACTAAACTGACATAACTTCAAAATTTTTTGTATCTACAACTAATATAAAAGGGTATCCGGACACAGGAAGAAATACTAAAATAGGTAATGCACAGCTACAGACCTTCTGTCATCTTTCCGCAGGATAAGCTCTGGTCTGTCATTTCGGCTAGGGAAACGAGGAGAGGGGTCCACACGGCGTACTGGCTGAGACTGGGGCATCATTCGCACTGGAGCCTGCAACAATCCTCCTGAAAAAACTGAATCTACAAAGCAAACAGCAATTACAAGCTGGTATTAGAGCATCCCATTAGGTAGTAATTTAACAAATTCAAAGCCTGTTTAGAAAGTGACTGAAGCATACCCTTGGGAGGGGGTTGAGGCAGAAGAGGCTGAGGTGGATTTTGAAGCAGTGGAGCCAGAGAGGCTGCAGAAAGCTGTGCCTGAAGCAGTGCGGGAGGAGGACCCTGGGCTGGGACACTAAATGTGGTTGGTGGCGGAAGTGACTGAATCATGGAAGGGCCTTGCTTCATCATGTTGGAGGCAGGTGGCTGGTTCTTAAAAGTGAGAATTAAAAATTAAAAAAAGTTATTGCAAAAACAAAACTGGCTCTTAATAAAAACTAAATATCTAAAAAAAAAAAATAAAAAAATAAAAAAATATATATATATATATATAAAATAAATTTAAAAAATAAACATTTTAGTGTGGGAGGTTTCATGGCTAAATTGGAGCAGCCTGGTGGCCAATCTTCATTAATTGCACATTGCACCAGTAATAGCAGAGTGTGAAGGGTCAATTAACAGGGCAAGAGCACAGTTTTGCTTAAAATATTGCAGTGCACACATTATGGGTGACATACCAGAGTTCAAAAGATTGGTTTTATGAACATGAAAGCGAAGTTCATGGCCTGCACAGTCACCAGATCTAAATATTATATATATAAACTATATATAAAGTTGCCTTTGGGAAAACCACCAATTCTCTATGCAGAAAAATTGGTGAAGAAAAGAGATGGGCCAAAAAAAAAAGACATGAAGAAAGAAGAAGCTGTGGACAGATGAATCCAAGTTTGTGGTCTTTGAATCAAACAAAAGAACATTCTGTGCTGAGCAGGTGGTAAAATAGGAGATTTATGCAAAGTGGAAGGGACCTTAAAGAAAGAAGGCTACCAGAAGATTTTGCAACTCCATGCCATACCCTGTGGACAGCGCTCGATTGTGGCCAATTTCAATCTACATCAGGATAATGACCCCAAAGACACCTCCAAATTGTGTCGTCAATTTTTAAGAAATAAGGAGTCAGTTGGAATTCTGATTGTAATGGAGAGGCCAGCACAGTCTTTGGATCTGACCATATGGAACAGAGCAAGACTGCAATCAAGCCACTCCATGCTGTGGGAGATGCTACAAAAAGCATGGAGGTGAAATCACATCAGATTACCTCGAAAAGTTGACAGCTAGAATGCATGGGGTCTGCCAGGCTGTAATGGCTGCAAAATGTGGCTTTGTTGATGATGGCACATGGTCATCATTTTCAACAAATTCAATATTTATTACTCTGACAATGACTGCATTTTCTGTTAATTTGCTTGATTTTATAACCTTAAGTGTGTTTCCATTGAAAACAAGAAAATTTTCATTGTAGAGAGAACACCTATTCATTCAATAGGGAAAAAAATAATCATAGAAAAATAAAAAATATGTTTCATATATTACATAGCTGTGAGAATTTCTTTCTTTAGTTTAAGGACAATACATCCATAAATGTACTGTAAATGAAAGTTAGCTTCTTAATAAATTTTAATACTGACACTTTAATCAAGTCAGTCCTGATAATTTGAGCTTGAGATAAAAGTTGAACATGCAGTTTGTTTTAGAAGACAGAAAGTATAGAAACAGACTGTATACATACAGCATATTGAGATCAAAAGATGGTTTGAGTTTAAAACTCCTTGTGCATGATGTTTCTTCCTGTTAAATTCTAATGCATTTTACTACAAATGTTTAACCAAATTTTTTTTACTAAACCTTTGCTGCTGCTGTTCCACTATCGATAAAGATTAGTAAGTCAGATCAAGAAGCATTCATGCAAGCACAACCCATAATCACTACACTACTATGTTTCCCAAATTAGCTTGCACAATTTGAATCATGAGTCGAACCTTTTTTCTTTACAAAAATTAGACCACATTTAAACCAGTTTACCTTTAAATTAGTAAACTTTGTGGCTTTACTGTGTATGGTTTTTGCAAACTCTAATTTGGTGTTCAGATTCTAACTGCATGGTTTTGTATGGTATGACTTCTATATGTCTGTGACCGTGAATTACCCACGCATGTTGAAGGATGTTATTAATGCCATTAACTATGTTTTTTTCCCCCCTATGGTCTTTATGTTGTCTAATTCCTTCAAACAACAAACACAATCTTTAAAAGTAAAACTCCTTATTAATACAATTTATCATGACTAATGTAATTCCATTAATTTTTTAGAAACCTTAACCGGCTCACTCCATGCCTAGTTAACCGGACAGGTATTACAAAGAGCCGCTAAATAGAACTTAGCCAGAAACGTTTGCTAATAAGCATATTAACATTTAAAATACAATTAAGCATATGCAGGAATGTTTTATATTAATGTAAAGATAAGATATCAAAATGATGAACTCTCAATTACTGTAATTATTATATAAAAATGTAAAAAAAAAGTGAAATGCATTGTTATGGGGCAGTGAAATGCTAATAATTACAAGCTATGTACAGAATTAAAAGTTTCTAATGTTGCTGCTAATGTGTAACAGCACTAAATTTTGTCTTTTCATGCAACCCTAGAATTAAGTTTTTAAGGTGCCTTTGAAGGCTTTCAAATGTGTTATGTGATAGGGTGCTGAAGGTGTTTATTATGCATCTGCTAGGTTTTTTCAGATAGTACTGGGTTAGTAAATGGTTGCCAGTTTGTTTTCAGTTTGTTTTTTTTACACAGCATTACACAAGGTATAATCTGAAAAATGATATGCTTCTATATTTAAAAAAAATGCAATTTATAAAAAATGCACAAAAACACATGGTGTCAAAACAGACAATTAAAAAAACAAAAATCAAAAGATGCGTCTTTCAGCTCCGTCAAGCCAAAATAACAGACATGCACTTATTTACCTGTCGTAATCTATAAAATTGCAAAATGACATTTTTTTGAAAAATAAAAATAACACGTTTTAAAATTACATTTTGTCTTGAATCCACCGCAGAGTGCATGTCAGTGTAGCGCTGCACTCCTGGATCTGAGTAAAAGCTGGGCAGCTGTGAGGAAACCTGAGGTAAAGACTGGGGCACTTGGTGCTACATGGGGATTGAGAACACAGTAATCAATTACACATCTGTTGCATGATTCTTAAGCAAAAAAAAGAAAAAACATAAAATTATACTGAATAAAGCTCTTCATGAAAAAAAGTGTTCTCTCACCGATTGGTTGGGCATATGAGGCAGGGTCTGTATGCGTTGAGCATTCCATTTGAAGGGCATGTTGGGATTATAAACAGCCTCTACCAGAACACGGTCACCCACCTGTGGTGTTTTCCCCTTTACTGCACTGGAGAGCAAACAGAAACAGTATTATGCATGAACATTTACATATTATTTTCCAGTTTAAAATTCATTAATCTGAGACACTGCTGCACTATGATCTCTCACCTGAGCTGAAAAAACACATCTTCATCCACAAAGCCAAATGTGTCATGCAGCTTGTTTACAACTCCTGTGAAGACACGCTGCTTTTGTGGCTGGGTTGGCTGCTGGTGGCTGGAGCGAGGAGTTGGGTATGACACAGTGATCTGAGCTGTCTGCTGAGGATTTGACAAACTCATACTTGTTGGAAGAGCAACTGGGGGCTAGAAAACAAAAATACATACATAAGGGTTTGACAACTTAAGGCACCTCCTACTGTCTTCCTGATTTTTTTTAACAAATCTACAATATATATATATATTTTTTTTACAATGAAACACAATTATCCCATTACTGATGTACAAAGTGGATTGCGTATGCTCAATTAAACAAATAAAATTAAGAAATTAAAAGGGCACAAAAATATGGAAGCCTATTTCGTTATCTATGAAAAAAGGTAACAGTATTTCAGAATTTTGACTTTTAAATTCAGATTTCTCACACTATATCCCAGAAGTCAAAATTCTAAGATAAAAAGTCAGATTTCTAAGAGTAAAAAGTATTCAGAGATACTTTTGCCTTGTTTTCTTCTTAGTGGCAGAAATATGCCTCCATACAAATAGTCTTTTATACTGATAGTCCAACACCCTATGCACTGAGCTACCAAACCCTCTATATGTCTGAATTGTGGAAATATTGGGAACTAAATACCAAATTTTGTTCAAGAACCACTTGAATAAAGTCTGAAATATGCATGCACATTTCACAACATTACCTTCTTTACACAGGTTAATCAAGTAACGGCTGCATCAAACCCGCACATGCTAAAAAAAATGTATATTTAAAAGGATAATAAGACAAATCTTCATCAGTGATCTAATTATTACACTATGAATAAATACAATCACGGTTTTGCATTACTAGTCCATCTCTTAGGCACAGCACACAGGTTTTTCTAGATCTTTATGAGCCCCTATAGCAATGACACCCTACTTCTGTAACATTATATTTTAAAAACAACAATATCCTGGATTTCTTACTTCCTGAAATGTTTTGGTTCATTAACTGCATGTGTGGCTTTAATTGCTTGTTAGGTCACAGCATATAAAATTCCAATATAAGATTCCAGTGTCTTGATTGAAAAAGGCAAGATTTGCATAAATGTAAAATGAACTCACCTGTGAAAGCAGGGCAGGTTGAGGCTGTGGAAGCTGTTAACATAAGATTAGCAGAGAAACAAGTTTAAAAAAAGATTTTAAATAGGTCAAGAAACGCAGTGGCATACATACAGACATGCAATTTTATAGTACATATAAAATTACATTCTGAATGAAATCAATAAGCCATTTAAGTTCCATGTAAATGTAAGGAACACTACAAAATTCGGTCCTTTTATAATTTGTTTTGGATGAAGAGCTAATTTGTAGGCGCATGTTCTTGAGTTCTTTTTTCTGCCAATTGTTTATGTATTTTCTAAATATTTTCAGGTAAGATTATGGGTATGTATGGGAAGGGATTTTGTGGACAGTAAGAGAACAAATATCACAATCGCTACTCCCCACCTGGTAAGGCTGTCCCACAGTTGCCTACTGTTGAGATTAATTTTGTAATTGATAGATATTTGTTATTTATTACATATATAAGTATCAGTAACATTACATTAGTCCATATTTAAGATGTTTGACTTGTGTGATTGTGCACCATAATGTGTTTCAGCTGGTAATACATTGATTACCAAAAATATGAAATGTGGCCATGTTCATATTTGCATGAATGACAATTCTACATAACAAATGAAGACATATATTCAAAAGAGATAAGAAAATTTAATTTGAATTTCAACAGTCATGGCAGGGAAAGTGTTTGCCTTGCCTTTGATAGCATCACACACGCCGCTCAGAAACACGTCTTAACTCCTGTCTTAACTGAAAATCAAAACAACAGACTAATGCATGAACTAGCTGGGCATGTGTACCTGATGAGGGACATTATAGATGGTTTGTTGAGGTGCTTGTGGTGGGGGGGCTTGAGGTGGCTGCTGCTGTTGTTGCTGCTGCTGCTGCTGATACTGCTGCAAGGCTGAATTAATCTGAGACTAAATTAGTACGGGGGAAAAAAATAGAACAATAAGTTTATTATTATATTTGGCATGATTCCTATAAACATGACATCATGCATGTAGCAATAGATAATTAGGATGAGTTACAGAATTACAGAGTTCCAGGACTTATACGTTTTTATTGTTGAACAACTTACCTGCTGCAAGGCAGCGGCAGCTGCTGCAGCGGCTTGCTGTTGAAGAGCAGCTGTCTGCTGTGAAAGCTGGTAATTAGCAGCAGTCTGATTGCTAAGTGATGCCGCAGCCAGTGCCGATTGCTGTGAGTATATTGAAGGAGAAGCGCCTAACAGAGATGGCTGCTGAACACCTAAAGCTAAAGAAAAACAAAAGAACAAAACAAATAAATATCTTTTTATAGGTAAACTTCAAATGTGGTACCTTGAGTTGTATTTATAGAATAGATTAGGTTTCATGTATGAACTGCTCCAAATGGGTATTGAGGCAGTGCACATGGATCAATTATGGCTTTAACATACCAGATCTATAACAAGTAATGAGTAGAATAAAACCTACT
Organism: Xyliphius kryptos; assembly: GCA_025769995.1. Lineage (NCBI taxonomy): Eukaryota > Metazoa > Chordata > Actinopteri > Siluriformes > Aspredinidae > Xyliphius > Xyliphius kryptos. Next base: position 4,566 of record JAOUQT010323075.1, on the reverse strand, counting down.
GCCTACAATAACTAAATCAAATAAACAAAAAAACATTATTATTATATTACACAGTCTGGTCAAAAGTATCAGAAGGTCTGGACATTATTGGTGTGCAAGGTACTGAGGTGAATTCTATTGACATGATGATAAATTATTACCACAACAGTAGAAATTCCACATAATGACACCCAAAAGTATGAATGTCAAGGGTTTTTTGGACATATATAAGACCATATATTAGAAAGTACTTAATTAAAAATAATGAGTAATATATGGAAAGGTATATATGTAATACCATCATGTAACAATAATCTATAGAAATAAATGAACCAATTATGGTGCTGCTTTCAGTTTTGAGGATTAAATGCCTTATTCAGAAAAAGTCTGATATATGTAATGTAATGTACATGTTCTTTTTTTTATCAAGATACTGTAATTTGGTACAAACAGCACTGAACACATCATATCTGTAACAGTCATAACTAAAGCAAGTGCCAGATCAACTTAATACTATCTAAAATCTTATTTATTTGTATTTAATACTCGCTGCCTTTAAAATACAAAAAGTGACTGAAAGATAAAACCGGAGTTAAAGGCAGCAACAATCAACAGCAACCTTGTAAACCAATAAACTTAGGTCAATAAAACAAATAAACAAAACTGGTGATATTAATGACCAACTAGTTTGTTCAGTTGTGGATACCGTTGTTTATGGGGGATTATGGTGCTGTGACAACAACTGTTTATGAGGAATTAAAGCAATCGTGACAGTCATTGTTTTTATTAAAAACGAATGGACACAAACAAAACTATTTAAATATGATGATTTAAAACACTGAAAAAGCAAAGGCTGTATATCGAATGGCTCCCAAAATTTTAAAGCAGTATGCAGCCAATCTTTTTATTGTTTAGAAAACTTCCTCATACAGAGCACTGTACACAAAAGAACTGAGCTAAATTAATCAGGATAACTGATGGTTTAGACTTGGCAGTGCTGGTACTCACATATTTATTGGTCTAAACAATAGCCAGAAACTAGCTTTAACTGATCAATAAAACATGATAAACATTAAAGGATTTTTTAAATACAGAAAAAGTTCATTGCAAAGGTCATAGTAAAGTTCATAGAAACGGTACACAGTCGGGGCTTTACTGGACATCTATGTATTAGTGACTGATGTGCATTATAGCAACTACATAAGATTTTAACCCAGAGCCAAATGTAATATATCTTTAGTGGGTAACTATTTAAGCAATAAAGCACAAGAGTGCATGCGTTAATGTGAATAAACCATGGGAAAGAAGTGTTATTAGGCATGACGCGCAAGCAGAGTGCCATTAAACCTTTCCCATTGTTTATTTACAATAATGCACAACCTCGAGTGCCTTATTGCTTTTATAAGATGGTTACCAACACACTATAATAAAAATACAAGGTTTGATTCATAAATGCGTTTACTGAACGCAAAATCTCTAATAAACCGTTATAATCCGTGATACAATCCAGTACGTTTTTTAAAATGAAGCCTGAGCACAAGTAAAATATTTCAAGTTTCTTTTATAATCACATACTGCCATCAAGTGGTAAAATTACAGCACACAGTTTATGACAAACAAAATATTTTATGTCGCGCATTAATACAAATGTGAAGCGGCCAAAGGTGTGGGTTTAGTGAATACTGTAATGGCTAGACAAGTGGCTTAGCCAGATCAGATTTAAGGACCGAAACTACCTGTTTTTGTTAAAGCATTTAGTGTATAATGGGCAAATGTAGCACAATATCAAAATTTAAATGCTAAAGAGACAAAAATACAACTTTGTTCATTATTGCACATCATACTTTACTTTTACTATAAAATTTGTAATTTAAATGGAAATGAAATACAAACTGACATGCAAAACTTTTTCTTAACTTACAGTGCAAACTGTTCAGGTCGATAGATTGCGCAGAATGGCCAGGCTGAGACACAGCCGTTGCAGCAAACTGTGCGGCCCACGGAGGGTTCTTCTGCCCACCAAACTGGGCCATTAAGATGGTTATAGGCCTTTAGCAGCAATAAATGGTTTCCAGTTGCAATGCTGATCTCACTTATTAGGCCAGTGTCAGGCTGACATCACTTTTGACATCTTATCTTCTTCTGGTAACCTCGCATCAGCTTTAGCTGCAGGTACGCTGCCTCAGTAAATGCTGATGTAGAAGCCAAAGACACAAAATTTGGTAAAAATATTACTCCACAAAAAGCTTAACAAACCATCAAAAACTTATTTTCTTAATCTCAGGTCATGCCATGGGTTCATTATTTTAAGTGTACTCATTAAAACAAAAGTTAGTTAACATGTTCTCTGTCTTAAACAACAAAAATGAAAAAATAAACAAATAAATAAATAAATACTAAGACAGCAGCACTATCGATAAATACAAATCAGTAAAAGAAAGACATTTTCAGACTAATTGTGCTATATTTTATGGTCTCCTGCTTTTGACACACTTTAAATATAAAGTTATTCGTTTTATTTTAGCCCAGATGTGTGAAAGATTACAAGTCATCCAATAAGATTTTGTTATTCATGTTATTGATTTGATTTCAACATAAACTAACAATCACAGTGCATTATGGGTCTAATGCTGTGTTATGTCTAAAGTTGAACAAATCTGAACAATATACAAATCTTGCAAAATATATGAGTTAAAACAGTGCATGAAACTTCAGTTCTATCTAAACACCATGTTCAGTCTTTTTGTACATGATGATAAAAAAACAAGCATAGATTTGCTGACATGTACAGCCTTCCTCACGCCCTAAAAATATTATGCACATGCATGAACATTTATGGTATACTGATATTTGAGTTACAAAAATGCTCTATGAATTCCCAAATGTAGAAGGTAAGGTGGACTTACACATATTCTGCGAATGTTTTAAGAAGTCGGATGTAAAACAAGGTATTTGTAATGACTAATTAATTTATTATCTTCCGCTTAATCCTCCATTAGGCTTGCGGTGGGGTTCCTCATGCCCATCCAGGGGAGAACGTCTCATGGACTGGGCAGATACACCCAGGACAGGGCGCAAATCCCTCGTTGGGCACACTCACACACACACTATATGAGGCAATTTAGAGAATTTGATTTACTTTGAATTCATGTTTTTGGACTGTTGAAGAAAACCGGAGAACCCAGAGGAAACCCACGCAGAGGGAAAGTCCACCCAGATCAGAATTCGAACCGGGAATCCCCAGTGCTGAGAAGCGAACTTGCTAACCACTAAGCCATCGTGCTGCCCTATACTGAAAAATCTTGAAGTAAATCATTTTTTTCCAAATTGTTACTTTAACAGATCATCAGTTTCTTCATTGCTCAGATTAGATTCATTGTTTACTTACGGCTATACAAAAAGCCTACAAAACGTAATCAAATTGATTACATTCTTTATACCTGGAGGATTTTTTTTTGTACACGGTAGGCACGTTTACGTTTCCTTAAACCCAGAGTAATTTAGTGGTTCAGAAAGCCCACGGACTGATAGCAGGCGCAGATAAACTGAGTCTCCAATCGACAGTGTTGAACCACTCCAAATATCATACACGCATAAAGGCTTTATCATAAAGATACGGACAACTGACAAGACAGTTATTCAGGAGGAAGATGACAGATGGTGAAAGAAGTCATATCACAGCTGACGTAAACAATGGGGGCTGAACTATTTATAACCACGTACATACAATGTATAGATTTCTCGGAAGTTAATATATTTAATTGTTGCAGTGTGATTTGTTAATTATTATTGTAAATCAGACAAGCATTATAATTTAGCTAAGCAGCACTGACAAACCACACACCGGCTACAGGCTTTGCTTACAACGCCAAACGGCTGCCTCAGTCAACGGCATGCAAGTCGAATTAATGCAACCAGCTGTCGTTTCAGCACGCAAAACATACACGTATCTATAACGCATAACTCAATTACTAATGCCAAATTCATACGGGGCAAATGAAAACATTATGTCTTGCAAAAAAACGTTCAGGCTAACGTTGTTAGCATATTAGCATCGTCAGCCATCTCGCGGGAGTGCGTGTGTGCGCTGCACCGTGTTAAGCCGAGGCTTAAAGAGGCCATTGGTTGTGTTTAGAGACTTCTGCAAGGCGTGTACCGGACTTGACAATAACAATAGATTAAATAAACATACTATTAACTATGTAACTATGATGCAAAGCGAATATTAACGACAGACAGCAGAGCAACACTGTTCTTGAAGTATCCACTCACCCTCTGTGGTGCCGTAAACCTGCACACGAGCATACAACTACAGGACTGAACAAGACTGACCACCGCGCATGCGCATTCCTATCATAGCACGTCACAATTCTCGTCAATTTGTTTATCTCTATTAAACGTGTTATTATAATACTACTCCTACTAATATTGTTATTATTATATTGATACTAATTGAGGGCCGCACGGTGGCGTAGTGGGTAGCACGACCGCCTCTCAGCGCTGGGGGTTGCCGGTTCGAATCCCTATCTGGGTGGAGTTTGCATGTTCTCCCCGTGTATGCGTGGGTTTCCTCCGGGGTCTCCGGTT
>JAOUQT010323052.1:0-14001 GCA_025769995.1 Xyliphius kryptos | reverse complement strand
CAGTTTTATTTTTTTTCTCTGAAAGCAATTGACTGTTTCCTTGGCTGTGTTTTTGGTTTCATCTTCATTATCCTGGTAGATTACAGAATATTTTTATCTAGAATGTCTCTGTACATTTTTCCATTCATCCTTCCTTCAATTATTTGAAGTTTGCCAGTACTGAAAAACAGCCCCACGCCATGATGTTCCCACCTCCAAACTTCACTGTTGGTATGGTGCTTTTGGGGTTATGTGCAGTGCCAGTTGACCTCCAATCATGATGTGTATTATGGCATCCAACGAGTTCAATTTTGGTCTCATCTGACCAGACTATATTCTCACAGTATTCCACAGGCTTGTCTAAAGGTTGGGCAGAAAACTTTAAACGAGCTTAGACATGCTTTTTCTTCAGCAATGGAGTCTTGCGTTGTGAGCGTGCATACAGGCCATGGCGGTTGAGTGCATTACTTATTGTTTTCTTTGAAACAGTTGTACCTGCTTATTTCAGGTCTTTCTGAAGCTCTCCACAAGTGGTCCTTGGCTCCTGGACAACTCTTCTGATACTCTTTTTTTCACTCCTCTGTCAGAAATGATGTTCTTTCAGCTTCCAGATTATGGCCCCAACAGTGTTCACTGGAACATTCAGAAGTTTGGAAATCCTTTTGTAACCAATGCCATCATTATGGTTTGCAACAATAAGATTGCAAAGGTCTTGAGAGAGCTCTTTACTTTTACCCATCATGAGATGTTTCTTGTTACCAGGCCATCATTTGGGACTAAACCAGCTGATATTAATTAGCACTGACAAGAGGCAGGATGGTTTTCTAATTACTGAGAGAGTTCAGCTGGTGTCTCCATGTCTTTTTGCACCTCCCTTTCTTTACGTGTTCAATACTTTCCCTGTGCCATTCTACATAATTGCACATAATTTAATTTCTGGACATCTATGGTTTAATTACTTTGTATTGATTACTTGGGTTGTTATCAACAGCTGGTGAAAATTTCATGTCAATAGCATCTTTAGAAATATATTTACTGAGAAAAATGGATACTTATTTCACCAGCTGTATGCAAAGCTGCAAATAGCACTGCTCGTGCTAGGTAACAGATTACTGTGGTTGGCACTCATCACAAAACACATGCCTCATTTGTTCCAAAACAAACACATTACTTAAAAAGCCAGACAAAACAAACAACTAAAAATATCTGAAACTGACCAGCATTTTCACACAAAAAATCACACCGGATATCTCAGAGCATCCCAAAATGTCTGAAAGAATAATTACTGCATATATCTACATTACACAGCCAAAGACAGATTGTTCATATAATCAAAAACCTGTCCAAAATCTGCTTAAACATATACATTTTCGGGTTCTTTTTTGAAAAAATACTACAAAAAATCATGTAACTTGTATTAACTTTTGCATGTCTGTTTATTATGTCTGTTTCTATCCATTTTGCACTTAGCTTACAGTAATAGTAATTTTCCAATCTTAAACATTTAGTGATTTTTTTTTTTTTTTTATCCATCTATAGCATGTCTCTAAACCCAACACCCAAATGCCTTCATTGCCATTTCAGGTGACTTTATTCACATCACTATGGCAAGGGCACAACCACGCTTTATTCAGTAAGTGGATTGTCCAACAAAAGAATAAAAAATGCTTGATCTGCTGTACTGCAACATTAAAGATGCATTCAGCTGTTTTAAATGTATAAAAATATACAAAAGTATATTAAATCGCTCCTTAATGACACTAAGAGGGTCTTCAGAGCTGGAGATAAAGAGGAGGTGAAAACAATCCAGGGGAAGCTAAAGACCACAATCAAAGCAGACAAAGACAATTACAGGAGAAAGTTGGAGTGTAAACTTCAGTGGCATGAAGATCATCAATTGTTTCAGGTCTAACTGCAGCAGAAAAGTGGACGGCAGTGAGACCAGAGCCAATTGACTAAATCTGTTCTTCAACAAGTTTGACACTGCAGGCTCTACTCTCCCCAGTCCTGACTCCACTGCTGTCTGTCCCCTGCAGCCCACTCCACTCACCCTTCTCCAAACCCTGATCGCCTGCTCCCCTCCTGTGATAGCCCAGCTCACACCTTCACCACAAATCATCCCTACAGTGTCCCTCACTGCTGAACAGGTAAGAAGACAGACAACAGAATAAACAAACCAATCCGTAAGGCCGATGATGTTATCGGTTTGGAGATGGACTCACTGACGACAGCGTCAGAGAGGAGGACGCTTTCCAAGCTATGTTCCTTTATGGGCAATACCTCTCACCCACTGTACCACATACTGGTAAGATTCAGGAGCACCTTCAGTCAAAGACTCATTCCACCCAAAAGCACGACAGAGCGCCACAGGAGATCATTCCTATATATAGTTATCCTATATAAATAGTTATATATATATAGTTTATATAGTAATACATGTCACCACTGCATTTGCCACTTTATTTCAAGAGTGTACTTAAAAATTGTACTTTTTGTTTTACTTTATTCTTCTTATATATATATATATATATATATATATATATATATATATACTTGTACTTATGCAATCTGAGCAACTGTAACATTTGCAATTTCCCCTCGGGGATTAATAAAGTATTTGGCAAAGCCCTCACTAACTCACTCACTCATCAATTCCTGAGTATTTACAAGGCTGAAACTTGACATTGTAATTCCCTATCATGCCCTTGGGAAAATTAAAAACATTTCCTCTACCTACGTTCGATAGTTTATTCGATATTGCCATTAAACGCAACACCTCTTGTAAGGCGACAGGCGGATAGCTCGCAGAGATCTGCTAGGGGCGCATCTGGAAATCAGCACTAATTGGAGGCAGCTGCGTCGTTTGCTATTTAAAGCAGTGGTGAGTTCACTCTGTGCTGAGTCTTTGCACTCTTTTGGGGTAACTCGCAATTTGCACGTCTCTTGGTAATAATAGCTTTTGCTATTAATTAATGCTAAGAATTTAGCTTGTTAGAAAGTAAACTCTACACAGCCCAACAATGTATGTTACTATAGTACAGAAATGTGCGTGTGCACCAGTGTACACCTTATGTATGCCAGATGTGAGAGATTTACCTGGCTGTGTGTTTTCTTAGATTCAGTAATCATCTCTATTTATACTTTCAGAATATAACTATACATTTGCTCCCTAAATGGCCACTTTCTAAGTGTAATAGACAATGTATGACTTTCCACCACTTCCTTCTAATAAATCTGCATTCACAATTCAGTTTTGTATGGTTAAGTTACTTAGAATGATTTGTTTCTCATTATTCTAATTTTATGATTTATATTTTATTAAGCTTCTGCACAAATGTCTTGAAATGTTATGGCTCCTGTGTGCACAGCCGTGAGCTTTCTCGCTTTACACAGACTTACTGTCTGGAGATTTACCACCTAGAGAGACTGGGACTGCCCCATGTGAGCTTCTACCTCCATGCGTTAGACTGGCTCCTGTCGTGGTCACAACTATTTAACGAACCACAAGATCGTTGAACGGTCAAGTGGCAAGTGTTTGGGAGGTGGTGGTGCTAACCCTAACCCTAGATGCCTGATAATCTGCTTATTTCTGCAGGAGCTCATGGACAAAGGAAGTTCATTTTCAACCATTAAAGCCATATCGGCATGTTGTGTTCCACCTGCTCCCCGGCCAAAAGTATCAGAGATTACACTCGCTCTGTCCAGTGCAAGCTCTTCATATGTACCTGAACAAAACCGCAGCATTCAAGAAGAGTCATTAACTCTTTAATTCCTGGGCCTCCCACACACAGGAAAAGCCATCTTGAAATAGGCTGTCACACTGGCTGGTCATGGCCATTTTGACAGCGTACACTGTTAGAAGGCTCCCAGTTCCCACAGGTCTCAGAGTACATTCCACCAGGGGTATATTGGCTTTCTGGGCATTTATTCAGGGGGTCTCGCCAAAACAGATCTGTTTAGCGGTGAGTTAAGAGTATCCACGTACCAACCGTCTTGTCATCACCGCGTCTACAGCAGCTCACTTGGTGAGCTCACTTAGGTGTCAGTGCGCAGAGACGATAGCACATGGGCATGTCTGTCTGCTCAGCTCACACACCACATTGTATTATTTCAGATTCTCATCTCTGCTCAGGCCGAAAGGGGTAGGCTAAGTGCAGTGGGATGTGGCCAGCACCGCCCCATCGGGGGGGTACCATACTTTCTGGCAACAGATCTCATTGCAAACGTATGCAGCACAATCGGGGAGTTGTCCATATAACCCCGGTTATCTGGCATCATCGAGTGTAGAGCTGCACCCTGCTTGCAGCTCATTGGGGTTACGATAATAACCATTTGTTTTGTTCATTCTATTAAAACTTTATACAGCAGCCTGTAACAGATTTCATAAACATGGGACACAGGCATGATCAACATGGTTTTACATTTGCTTAATCCTGTACTAGGGTCGCAGTGGGGTTCCCGTTGCCCATCGAGGGGAGAAAGTATCGAGCGCTGGGCAGATAAATCCAGGACAGGGCGCCAATAGGTCGCTGGGCACACGCACTCACACAAACTGTTAAGATTCGTAAAACAGATGCAAAGTTTGTTGTTATACAACAATAATGATCACTAGAAGTAGAACAACTGAAGTTGGGATCGCACCAGGCACGAGGGTATAAACTGTAGTTACCTCTGAGGCGTGAAACTAAGGATAGCACCCAAACGATGAAGCAGGCAGGGAGCACATTGGCAAGACTCTGCCTCCGTTAGTGAGTGAATCAGGTCACGGACCGCTGGTGTCAGTGTTCTGCTGTAGATGTTCTGCTGTAGATGCTCCAGGAGAAAAATAGAATAGAATCTGGGCTCAAATTCGTCTATTGCCCCAATTCGGATTCTCTCAAGGTGTTTTCAAGGGGACCTCAGACAAACGGTTTGAGGCGAGCAATGTGGAATGTGGGGTGGATACGCATATGATGAGGCAACTGTAGCCGAAAAGTAACTTTGTTGATGCGAGCGGTACTTGGGAAAATTCTTAAAAGGTATTTGGAAAGTCACTTACAGAAACCCAACTTGCCCCTGATGTTGCCCACCTGGTATCAGGGTGTAGCATTCCGTGACCGGTTTGACGCTTGGCCCGTCTAATAGCGGTCTCAATCTGCTGATGTACCTGCACCCAAACCCTCTCGCTGCGGCTAAACCAGGCGTTGACAGCCGGGGCATTGGTGGGAGTCTGATCCCATGTAGCCAACGGTGGCTGGTACCCGAGTACACATTGATACGGTGTAAGGACAGTGGCGGAGAAAATTTAGTGCGATCTCGGCCCAGAGCCAAAAGGTAAAAGAGCCACAGATACTCAGCCTCTCCAAACGTGACGTGAACTTCGCTCCTTGATCCGATAGTATAGTCTCCGGAATCTCTAACAAAGTAAAAACATGTTCTGCAGTCCGTAAAGAAGATGCCATCTGCTTAAGTGGGAAAAAGCGACCTGTGTGGAAAAAGGACAATGCAAATACCTGAGTACCCATTTGACTGTGGTAAGCCCGTAATAAAGTCGAGTGAGATATGCAACCAGGGACGGTCAGACACGAACTTACAAAACATTGTACGTCTGCACGAAGGGACTCCCACCAGTATTTGCATAAGAGTATTTGGATATTGCAACATACCCCAGCCCAGGTAATGAGGCAGTCGCGGAAAGTGGATGGAACATAAGAGTGCGTTAGTAGGGCAACCAGATGGGATGGCACTCCCTGAAAGGAAATTTTGAATCAAATAGTTGATAAAAACAGGTGTGGTGGAATAATGGAATAATCCAGCTCGACCTCAGAAGGCCCGAACATACTTGATAGGGCGTCTATGAAATCTTTTTCCCTCCCAGGTAGGAACAAAATCCAGAGGTCGAAATTATTGAAAAATAAAGACCAGCGAGCTTGGCGGGCGCCTCATTCATATACTTCAGATTTTTATGGTCTGTAAGAACCAGTACGGGAAACGAAGAGGCCATTAACCAGTGTCTCCATTCTTCTAAAGCTAATTTAATGGCAATGAGCTCTCTATCCCCAGTACCATAGTTGCATTCTGCTGCATTAAATTTCCGGGAGAAATACGCAATTGGGTAAAGGCCTGTGGAACTCGCCACCTTTTGGGAAAAACTGCGCCTACTGAGGTATCCACCCTCACCATGAATGTTCTCGTGAAGTCAGGGAAAATTAGGACCGGTGCTAAAGTAAAACATTGTTTCAGTTCCTGAAAGGGTCGCTCGGCCTCGAGTGACCAATGCAGGGTCTTGGAGTCTCACTTATGGAGTTATGTAAAGGGCAGCGCCTGGCAAACTGAATACACCGGCGAAGTTAGTGAAGGCCAAGAAGCATTGCAGTTCCTTTACTGAGGAAAGAGAAGGCCTAACCTCAGCACTGCCCTGACCTTGAGGATCCATCTCTAGGCCCTCCTCGAAGAAAACAAAACCGAGAAATAAGATGGAGTGGGCGTGAAAAATGCACTTATGGCAAATGGATTAAATCCCAATAGCATTAAGTGCCACCCGCACACAAAAATCCTTCGCATCGGCGAAGAGCACCCTAAATGGGAGATGGGAGGTGATTAGGAGAATACAGCGCACCTGTGATTAATAAGTCAGGGAATAGGAGCGAGTCACATTAGAAAGAGAGGGAACAGGCGAATTATCTAACACAAACACACACTATACGGGGCAATTTAGAACATTTAATTTACCATGTTTTTGGACAGAGAGAGAAAAACGGAGAACCTGGAGAAAACCCACGCAGACATGGGGAAAACATAAAAACCACCCAGATCGATATTCGAACTGGGAATCATCAGCACTGAGAGGCAAATATGCTAGCCACTAACGAGCCCCTCTTGATTCAGCATATTACTAGAAAAAAAATTAGAATGCATATGTGTCAATAATACTTGTATTTTAATAGTATGTAGCCCATGATGTGTGCACTGATGCACCCAAGTCTCTCCATAGCATGGAATGCTGACTTTAAATATAAAACAGATGCACACCATTTTATTGCTCAGTTTCACTGTATTTAAAAATGACATCTCACATAATAAATGATAATTGCAACTTTAATCACATCCCACTGGGTTCACTTTTATGGCCACATCATTACTATTTCATTTTAAATGTATTATACATCCGCTTTTGTCCTTTCTATATCAAACAAAAACTGATATAAAATTTGTCTGCAATGCTTAGTGTTAAAATGCTTTAATCGTTGTAATGTATAGCACTGTCAGGTGCGCTTGGCGCGCCTTTCTCTGTTTGTTTCGGTTAGTTAACTTGTTTCGTGTAATTTAGTTAATTAACTGTTACGTGTTGCTTATTGGTTCTCCGCTTGTCACGACAGGGACTTTTATATTATATACCTTCGCCTTCCGTTTCGTCCCTGTCCGGTATTGTTTATAGTGTATGTGTTGCGTGTCGGTCCATTGTGTTTTTACCTTGCGTTTAGCTTTTGTGCTAAATAAACTCCTTATTTTGCATCCTCATCTGGCTACCTGCTCCTTCCAGCTCCCCTCCGTGCGAGCTCACGGTAGCTCCCCTCCGTGCGAGCTACCTGTTTCGGCCACCGGCACGCATGCGCAACAGAATACCGGACCAGATACATTGGAGCCCGTTTACGCCAGGTGAACGAGATATTTTATTCTTTTCTGGTTCCCGCTCTCGGGGTTAATTTTTTGGCCGGGGCAGTATGGCAACCCCATGGTGGTGGAGCGAGGAGGTGGTGTATCGCTCGGACGAGGACTCGGATGTTTCTGAGATTTATATCGAGGATGAAATCTAGTCCTACTTGAGCGATCCCATTCTCCCTCGCTTCACCCTCCTAAATTCACCCGGCTTGATGCCTGATTTCTCGCGCTGCGCCATTAAACGGTCGTCTTCCCCAGTTCCACCTAAGACGAGGTCCCGACGCAGCAGGGTAGGCGAGTACCCCCCAGCGGACCTGTAGAGCAGACTTATGCTCCGGGTATCCGCTGTGGGGCTCTCTCGGTAGGGCTTTTTCCCCGACACACGGCGCAGTTCGATCGAGTTCCCCGGTTCGGAGGGTGAATCAATTCGGTTCGTGAGCCGATTCATGCACGTGAATCGATTCACCAGTCGATTGACTCCCCCGATTCCCGCGCCTCAAAATTCACACGCCATCTCGCCCACTTTAAATTCACGCGCCGAAGTGCGTCCTCTTAATTCCAGCGCCGCCACGCGCTCTAAATTCACGCTCCGACGCGCGCTCTGAATTCACGCTCCAACGCGCGCTCTTTAAATTCACAAGTCCTTAATTTGTTAATCAAGAGAAATAAACTTGGTCAAGCTCACCCTGTTCTTCAGTGATTTACTGAATGTGCACATATTCAATGTTTTATAGCTATTTGTGAATAATGAATTGCCTCCTACCACACAACTACTTTCCTTTTGTAACCTCTTTGGAGCTTCCCTTTAAACTTGCAGCACAAAACAGGAAACAGTCAGTGTAAAATGCTTTTACCTACTTCTATTTCTTCAAAATAATTGATGACTGAAGCATGCAGAAGGTAAGTCCTGTTGCAAAATTTATGCTGGGAAAATTACTGTCCCAGTTTGTTTTTTATTTATTAACAGTCAAACGCAGCAGTGTCTGATGACCAATTGAGCAGTTGTCAATAAAATCTATTTTAAAATATATAAACTATTAGGAAAAAGAAAATGCTCATTTAAGTTTATTATTTAATGGATTGTGACAACTGATCTGTGTCGCAGAATCAGGACAGGATTGGTCTCACTCTTTGTGCCTTTTATGTGTTATATTTATTTTGTGTGGGGCATCTGCCCTCTGAGGTAAAAATGTGGTGGAAGTAGTGTGTCAACTGCATGTATGGTTTATGTTGTAAAGGTCACATTTATCTGAGGTGTTGTTTAATGCTATACTATGTGTGTATTTTGCAACCTGTCCTAAGATATGTCCTAAGATGTCTTTTATTAGATTTATTTACATAAACTTTTTCATTGTAATTTTGTCTCTTGTGGTTTTGTCATATACAGCTGGGTCTGGCATACCTTCATCTCCTACAATGCCGTACCCCATAGTAACAACCTATATTAAAGAAGATTTGAAAGTTTGCTGGTCTGGAGTATTTAGGTGCTCAGTAAATTAATGCCAAATTGAAAATACATTAGCAGTGCTTTTTTTTTTTTGTTTTTAAAGATGCGACAGAGAAAAATATGAGCTCTACAGCATAACTTAAAAAAATGTATTATGGTTTTACAATGGCCCAATAAAATCCAGACCTTCACCCATAAAATGCTGTGATCTGAACTGAAGTGAAAAAGCATTGTGAAAACGAATTCCTTCAGTTAGACTTGAGAGAATAATAAAGTCAGAACATGATTTAGTTTAAAGAGTTTAGGGTGGATTTACAAGTCAATGATTTCTTGATTGTTTTTTTTTTTTAATCACTATTTTTCATTGACTCGTGTTCCCTATGAACAGTGCTCATCATCAGCTCATCATTGGGGTTTTCCCAACATCTCAGCATGGTCATCTGTGGTCAGTTTAACGTAACCTGCAATAATAATAATAACATAATAATGCAACAAAAAATTCATATATACAAATATAACCCAATGTGGGCATATTTAGGTATAGTTACAGCACCACTAAAGATTAACTATGACAAATAAGTAAATTAAGGAAATTGATAAATAATTGTGAGAATTTAGATGTGAGAAAACTGGAGAGCATGAAGAAACCCACTCAAAAACGGGTAGAACATGGAAACTCCACCCAGATCAAGATTCAAATATGGATCGCCAGTGCTGAAAGACAGTTATGCTGACCATTGTGTGTAATCTCTGGGACGTCTGTGGGGTCATCACCACACAGGATGACGAGAGGTGTGTCACCCGAATTTTAGCTATGTCATTTTCTCATTTTCGTCAGCTGGGACACACCCTCTCGTGAGAGTATTTGAGTGTGTGAGTTGTCACATCAGGTGCATTGGTACATGTCTAATACTTTCAGTGCGAGCTGTCTCATTTCTGCTTTGTAGGACTTGTGTTCCTATTCTGTGCATGTGTTCCTCAGTAGCAACCCTAACTCGGCCTTCTTCCAGCCATAGTTCGACGGCTACGCTCCACCTGCTCCGTTGGCGGGTTCCTGAGGTTTGAGGGCTCCCCCTTCTTTCTTTGTTTCCAGTTTCCGCCGCGTCTGTTTGCTTCTGCTTTTGAAAGACTTTGGTTTGGAAGCTGATTTCCGTTTTGCTTTTATGCTCACGAATGTGAAAGGACTTATTTCCATTGGAGGCAAATTTACATTAAAGGATTCCTTGTGAACTGAATATTCGGTTTTCCCACGTTCTCCTTCGCACCAATGACATTGTGCTACACAACAATGATACATTTTATTTTGTTTCAGGTAATGCAATGATCAAATTTGATCATTTTAAGTCTTTTATTTTTATTCAGTCTTCACCTTAATGCAGTTCCTTAGATGTAACAAGCCAGTTTAACATCTTGAAACCTCAATCTGTGTCTGTCTGTCTATCAGTCTGTCTCCTTCTTATCAATATATAGTAATTGTGTAATGTTCTGCATGTCCGAAGCCAAACGAGAGCTTGCCGGAGTCGAGCTGAGAAGGAGCAGGTTGCCAGGTGCAGAAATAAGGGCGTTTATTTAAACATGTTGCCAGAATACAGGAAATACAGGATACAGGAAACATAACCGACACGCAGGACAAGATACAAAATAAACAATCCCAAGACAGGGACAAAACGGAAGTGGAGAGAATATAAAAGAAAAGGAAACCAATGAAAACACCAAACAGTTCATTAACTAAAACAGAATGCAAAACAAGTTAATTAACTAAAAATGATAAATAGAGCAGGAGCGCATCTGACAAAGTACTTTAGTGATTTAAAGTCACTAAATTCAACAATTTCAAACAAATGTATTTATCTTGTACTAGTGTTAGAGAACCAACCAGCATCTCTATTTCTAATTGTCCTGTTTCCTCACTTCCAAACTTGACTCGTTCCAAATCCCCTGCATACTAATCACAGTTGCTCTGTATTCCTCTCTTCGATGAATGCTTTTTGTTCACAGGTGCCGGCACAACAGGAGGTGTCTCGGCCATCGTGCTTCCAGGTCTCGTAAGAACTGTGACCTATTTCTCAGGCCATAGAATTCAGACGACAGCAGTACATTCTCTAGTGCCTGGTGATTTCTAGCTCCTTATTTGTTTTACTTGTTGTTATCGCTTCTTTTTGTTTACTCCAATATACAGCTCTTATTGCAAGATCTTGCCCAATCTGCTTCTGCTTTCACGGAGTCCGACAGAAATCCTTCGGCATTTTAAGACACCGAGGTGGATACCCTTCAACATAGAGCACCAACAGGAGAAGCCAGCAACAGTGCATGCCAAAAACTCAGTATGGATATATGGCGTCAAATTGATGTAAAAAATCCACAAGTGTGAAAAACCAGTTTTGACCACTCGTGTGCATCTGTTTTGAGCAAGCGTGCAGCTAATCGAGTGGTCAGAAGCACTTGTGCTAGAGCGAATAAACATGGGGGAAGGGGGTGAACGCTCACGAGAGTTCAATATGCCTGCGTGACCAAAACGCCGCGCTATTCACCTGTTTATGTGTTTCGGTTTTTCTCTTAAGAGACAAGCCCCCTCTTACATCTGTAGTAGAAGTCAAAATGGACTAAACAAAAAGGAAATAATGGCTGTGAAAGCATCATGACGTTTTAATATTTATTTATTTCTAATGATTTAGTTATTTTATTCTTTCATTTAAAGCTTGAGTGATACACTTACACTGCATGTTTTTAATACAGACATCATACACTTACATAAGTTATGAGTGAAATTCAAAGTTCAGGGTTATATACTATTATACTGAAGTCCAAAGAAGACATCATCATTTATTATGTCAAGATTGCCATTCTCATGACCACCAATTATTTTTGATTAACAGGAGAAACGGATGTATTATAAACAAAATGAATTGCTCAGTGTTTTATGGCTCATCGGATTTGTAATAGTACGTCAGTGGAGTTTGTAGTATGTATGTAACAAAGAACCTCAAATCCATAAAACAATTGTTATGAATTGTTCTGCATGTAATTAGAATACAGTCTTTATTAAACAGAAATACTCTGTCTTGATGTGCGTTACAAAGATACTTTATTGTCACTTCCACAGTACATCTTACAACCTATAGGAAAATCTAAATATTTCTTCTAGGAAAGATAAGAAGCATACGTTTTAATACATGTGGGATAATGAAAGAAGCACTGATTTGTGTATTATGGGATGAGATTTAAGGAATACAGACAGAATACAAAGAATACATTGTGTACATTTTATGTGTTTGTACATTCATCTGGTCCCTTTATGTCGTGTGGCTTCGGTAAAGAACAGTCAGCAGATACAAAACAGGTCTTATGGCACTTACGACCCTATCACGAAAACACACCGTGACCCACGTTTAGAAATCGCAGAACTGCACTTTAATGTCATTTTCATTTGAAATGTGGAGTACATAAAAAGGTTAAAAAAAATGTCAGGGGGTCGTTATGCCGACTTTCGTACTCTTAGAACTTCTACAATGACTTTTAAGGCAAATTTCAAGCCATTTGTTACGGAATTCTACTTTTATTATTTCCCGTGTATTAAAACATTAAAACAACGCACACTCTATTTTTTAGTCCGCTTTGATTTCTATCATAGATAGCCAATCACAGTCTGCTTAAAAAAACTATAGCAACCAATTATGTCTCTTACAATAAGTCTGCCCACAATTCTCAAAAATACTGGGTACGTGAATAAGGTGGCGTTTTGGTCATGCAAGCATTTTGAACTCTCGCGAGCATTCCCTCCCTCCCCTCCCAACATGTTTTTTTGCTTCTGACTGCTCAAATAACTGCATGCGCGCTCACGGCTGCGTTTCAATGCACTTCAAATGCACACCCATGCTCAAAACAGTTTTTCCACGTGTGTACACTTACATCAAAGACATGTAAAATAAACAAAATCGGGTGAAGCTGCTGCTTGGTAAAAACATGCAGCACATAATACTCGTAGTTGGAAATTAGCACCTGTCACAGACCAAAGGCAGGTGATTTTGAGTAATGGTGTGTGATTTTGCTCAATCTACATTACCAGTCCTAAAGGCTGCTGAGTAAAAAATATAAACATGAAAATGTAACAAGAATAATTCTAACATTCTAAAATTCCTATTAAATCCCATATGTCCCCTCTTCAGGCAGTTTAAATCTAAAATTACTTTCTAAAAAAAAAAAAAAAAAACTAATCTAATATTGGCTACCAGCACTTGACATTTAAGCTTTATGACCGATTAATACCTGACTATTCACATTAATGTTTAAATAATAACATTATAATCACATCTTTCACAGAAAAATCATGCAGCAATTGCATTCACAATAAACAAATAGAAATGTATTTCCTGCAGGAACTACATAGAGGGTTTTGAATGCTCAGCCCATGAAGAATATGGCACAGTTGGAACGGCGTTCATGACTCAAATGCTTACAAAGTTATGGTAAAAAAAAAAAAGAAAGAAAAAGGAAAAAGAAAAAGTGGGCGTGGCTAAGTGAGAGAGGGTTTCAATACTTATTACTAGAAGTCCTCAGTTGGACTGATGAATCAGAGTCAAAACCGTGTTGACATCTGAAATGGTTACAAAGTTATTAAAGAAATACAAAAAGTGGGTGTGGCTTAGTAAGCAAGGGTGTCAATACTTATTACTAGAAGGTATCACCTCAGTAGGACTGATGAATCAGAATTGGAAGTGGAATCCAGAATTGGATATCTCAATTTGTTAAAAAATGACTTACAGTAAATGGGAGCTAAAAATAGCTCTCCCACAGCACACACAGTCCGTGGTCACGTGACTCGGGCTGTCAATTCAGTAACTGCATTTAGTAAAAAAAATATAAGAAATATTTCTTTTAAAAAAACACACTTTTATTAAACGGACTAAAAAGTAGAAAATAATTTTTTTCTCCTG
>JAOUQT010323047.1:0-14001 GCA_025769995.1 Xyliphius kryptos | reverse complement strand
GATATAAAAAGAGGAACGTGCCATGTCTGATCCACTCATGCCAGCACAAAACACACTAACACACCTACACCACCATGTCAAAGTATATATTTGCTCCATCTATGGTCCTGATCATCAGAGAGAGTAAAGTAGTCTAACAAAGTATGTAGAGAAACTACACAATGTAACTTTAGAACTACAAAGTCCATCAATATGATCAGTGGAGCTGATAAACTGAACAAAAAGTGTATTTTGTATTCAAACTCTGATTTTAATAAGTTATATCTTTGCCTTTTCGCAGAGACGAAACCTGTTTCCCATAGTGGGAAAAACCCAGCTCCTAAAACCAGAGAGGAAATGCTTAAATGTAAGTCGGTTTCATGTTTTTAATACATCTTTTGACTCGCTGAACAATTTTTTTAAATTAGTTACTTTTATATATTATATCGTGTTTTTACATTAGCCTAAAAATAAACAGCATGCTGCAAATATTTACATTTCTACAAATTGACAAGTGACTCCCTGGTCATTCTGATGTTTTCAGGTTTGCTGAATGGGTGTCAGTGTGGTATAGGTTACATTTTATTTCTACCAAAATCACTTTACATTGACCTGATATTTGTAAAACTCATGACTAGGTATTTTATTATTCAGTTTATAATTACAAACAAATAAAATGAAAACCTTATTTTCAGCAGCACAATCACTATAACTACTGTATACATAGATCATTCTGTGTAAAAACAAATCGGCTTTTTCAAAAATCACCACTATTGTGTTATGTAGTAAATAATAAAAAGCCTGCTTAGACCCCAATTTAATGGTGTCCTCTACAAAATAACATGACTTCAGTAGCCTATTGACAATGGCTCCTTAAATTATAACATACAATACCGCTGTGGTTCTCAAACTGTACCCGTAAAGAAATTAACACAAAGTGGTACACCAAGTAATGGCAAAGTAATTACGTACATGTACTGAAAAAAATAAAATAATTTGATGATTAGTAATAAAACATATTAAACAAAATGCTTAATCCTCTATGAGGGTCACGATGGGGTTCCCCATGCCCAACCAGTGGAGAAAGTATTGGGAGCTGGGCAGGCACCCAAGAAAGGGTGCCAATCCAACACTCAGTCACACAGCCACACACACACAAAATATACAGGCAATTTAGAGCATTTAATTTACCTTGTAGCCATGTTTTTGGACTGTGGGAGGGAACTAGAGAACCTAGAAGAAACCCATGCGGACACGGGGAGAACTTGAAAACTCCACCCAGATCGGGATTCAAACAGGGAATCCCCAGCACTGATTTGAATAGATGCATAGATGCAGATTTTGATTGTGCAATGTTACGTTCTCTCTCAGTCCGCTTCGAACCCACGCTGGATCCCAACAGTGCTTTCCGTTACATCCGTCTGTCTGATGGAGATCGCAAAGCCACTCTTCGAGCAGAGAATCAAAATTACCCAGAGCATGAAGAACGATTCCGCTACTGGAGACAGGTGATGTGTAAGGAGCCACTGGCAGGAAGCCCATACTATTGGGAGGTGGAATGGACAGGACAGAAGGTAATGCAAAAAACAATTAATTCTTAATTCAATTAGAGAATGATGTGCTTTTCTAATGAGCAGCACAGTGGGGCAGCAGTTGTTAGCGCTTCTGTCTTACAGCAAGTAGACTCTTGGTTTATTACCCTTTTGAGTTGATTAAGGTATTTTCTGTGTGGATTTTGCATGTCCTTTCCCAGGGTACTGCAGGTTTGTTCCACATTTTTCAAAGACATACTGATGATGCTTTGGAAATACTAAATGGCACATTGGACAGCTGTTTGCTTCCAAGATTGTAAGAACATTTTAGGGAATGCCCTTCTAAATTATGGTCTGTCTCATGCGGTGGTGTTTGGTAAATGCTGTAGAAAGATTTACTACCACGCTGTAGTCTTTATTTCGTCTTGTTATTAATGCACTCAATGTGACTTTTATTACATCTTATAGCTGTAGTGGCCATAATCTGCACTTCACTAAATAAATCCAGGTCTCCACGTTTCTCACACAAAACAACCTTTTTGTCCCTAAACAGTCTGGCTTTAGGTGTGGTCACTCCACTGAGACGGCACCACTTTTTGTGGTTGACGCACTTAAATCACCCAAAACTAACTCCCATTCCTCTGTCCTCATCCTGCTGGACCTCTCTGCTGCGCTTTCGATACAGTAAATCATCAAATTCTAGACTTCTCTGGTGCGGCACTTGAATGGTTCCGCTATCTAGGACTTTAATGTCATGGGACGGGGCTGTTTCTAACCCTCACCAAGTAGTTACTGGAGTCCCCCAGGGCTCAGAACTTGGACCCCTCCTCCTTTTCATACAGGTAATTCCTATTCGGGGTCCCCTTTGTTCTACAGAGACATGAAGGAAAGTGAAATCACCAATAAAAGTGACTTCGTTTGCAAATTACAGAAAATGCAAACAGCCTGGGTCAGTTAGGGATAAGTAGGTGTGTAACAACGATTCTGTTTCTTTTCCTCTTTCTGGGACTCTGATGCAGGCCCTGGCCAATGGCGCTGCTCTGGCCCCCCTCTCTCCTTTCTTCTGACTCTGGGCTGTGGCTAGGTTCTGTGCTGCTCAGTCTGGCCCAGCCATGTGCAGCATGGCTCTGGCCGGCCTTGCTATGCCAGATTAATTCTGCTTGCTCGCTGGCCACTTGCTTTCTGAGCTATGAGCGAGAAAGGAGTCTGGGGAGGAGAGGACACACAATAGTATCGAATCCATTTCCATTAAAACAGCAAACATATAGTGCCTTGCAAAAGTATAATATGTCTCCCTTTAGGAGGCAAAAGTGTATAAGATCGTCCTCTGAGGAAATTCATGAAATAAATGGTCCACACGGCGATTGGATAACCTCTGTTTGTCCATCTGTACACGTATCAAAAGCAGCGGACAAATTTAATGAATTTCGCATGCTTAGAAAATACTTCTGAGACATACTTTTTGAACTTTAAGCTTTGGGGATAAGTCAACTCACTGGAATATAAGGTTAACTTCCTATGAGTGATACCTTTGGAGACGTGTAGTAAACATGTAAACATCCTTTGAACCATTTTTCCAATGTTTGCCCTTGGCATGGGAATGCGGAGGAGATCGTAATTAATATTACTACAAATTATATTAATATTCAAACCTCCTACACCCCCATCCTATCCCGACCCAACTATTGTAATGCTTTGCTTGCCAGTCTCCCAACTTCCACAATCGGGCCTCTACAGCTGGTTTAAAACTCTGCAGCACGACATTTGTTCAACCATCACTAAGTAAAATCCTGTCTCTCCACTACTTATCCTCTCTCCATCGGCTTCCTGTAGCTGCTCATGTGTAGTACAAGGCACTGACTCTGGCCTACAGGACAGTCTCTGGATCTGCCCCCTCTTACCTTCAATACATCTTTCCTAAATACACGCCAACTTGTTGACTGCGCTCTAGTGATGAATGTTGCCTTGTGATTCCAACTCACCGTGGTGCTAATTCTCACTCCATTTCATTCACCACTGCTAAATGGTGAAACGTTTTTTCAAAACACACCTCAAAACAACAAATATTTGCTATAAAAAAGAGCCAGATCTAATAATGCACAGGTGTAGATGACACTACAGTGTGGCTGGTTTTTCCTAAACTACTGACTTGTGTTCTGTAATTTAAGTCGTTTGAATAAAAGTGGCTGCTAAATTACTAAATGTAAACACTGCTATGCATTAATTATCCATACTGCTCTCTGCAGGTCACTATTGGTGTGGCATATAAAGATATGGGACGCTCTGCAGCTGATGACAGCGCCCGGCTTGGGCATAACCCAAACTCATGGAGCCTGTACTGGACCGGCACAGCTTTCGGTCTGTGGCATGCGGGAAAGGAAACGGTAATAGATGCTCCAAAATCCCGTCGCATTGGGATCTATCTGGATCAACAGGCAGGTGTGTTGGCCTTCTATAGAATCCTACACAACCAGGCCCATCAGATCTGCTGTGTGGAAACAGAGTTCAGTGGAGCTCTTTACCCCGGCTTTCGCTTCTGGTCTGGAGTTGGTTGTACCATCACTATATGCCAGCTGGACTAAGCGCTGCAAGAGAACAAATGTACAAAGCTGCCATTAGGAAACACATTTGTTCCGTAATGTATTTAATATGTGGGGATGCTTTGGGTGCTGCACTGTTTGTTCCTTAAGTCAACATGATTTTCTGCAAAAATTGTTCTACTGTGTGTAAAATTGCTTGGGATTTTCCACACTGTTGTGCTTGAGCCACTTGAGGTGATTGTGAGCAAAATAAGTTATTGATCACTTGCTTCAGCAGCTTAGCTACCCAAGGCATCCACACTGAAGTAAGATATATGTGGATGAATGTGGAAGATTTTGAAATGGTTGGAGGTTTAAAGGATGATTTACTACATGTACTGTCTTTCACTAAATTAAAGTGAATTTATGCAGATAATAAATATCAATTTTAGTCATTATTTCCTGTTGTATATCCAGAATGTGTTTTTTTTTTACATTCTAAAACACATACTGTATAAGACTTTATACTTAAGGCTGCAGTACTTATTACATGTGTGGAATGATGCTTATATTTTCTTATTGGAAACATATATTCTCCCTCTATACACAAAGGCATTATGCATATTTGTGGTAGGTGCGTAAATGAACCGATGGTGCTGGGGGGTAGGGGGACCTAAGTGAGACCCAAACCCACATGGTAAAAAGGAAGAGAATCACAGCATCTCTATCTTTTTGCCTCGATACGAGCAGCTCCAACTTCATTGGTCTACGGGTTTCTGATGTCCGCTCACCTATGTACTGGCATGGTCATGGAAGAATATGTCTTTTGACACGTCCATTTTGGCACCAGTCGGTCATATGGCAGGACACGAGGAGCACAAGAATGGCTGCAATAAAACACAATTAATTACAAATGCTTCTCATAGTCTGTCACCAACACCATGTTCTTCGCACGGCTGTGATCTCTTTGGTGAATGTATTGCCCCAAATTAAAAAGGCTACTCAATTATTAACAGAACCTCCAGCATGTGTTAATAAACTGTGTTAAAATAAAAATAAATAAAAATAAAATGTGTTAATAAATGTGTTCGGTTCACAATATTCGACCCATAGAACCTTTTATGACTTCTCATTCTAAGTTGCACACTGAGCAAACTGCTTCAGTTAAGTTACGTTTTCAGCTTTAAGCCTCCCTCATATCCTTCAGGAGCTTTAGTTGTTCCACAATGCTTTGTTATCAGGTTTAGTTCATCCTGACGGATCCCGAAGGATTTCAGACCTGAACTTTATGTGAAATGGTAGAAACAGGAGAAGACTCATTTCAGGCAACATAGGTCCCACTGACTCCCACAAGTCACTTATCACTGGGACAATAATACGGTGGTTGTAAGAGGTGGAGACATCAAGCTTTTAAAATCAAGCCTGCATAGTCTGTTCACAATCAGGTTTATACTGAAATCACTGGGAGAACATCTGCACACAGCGGGATGAAAGGTGAGCATTAAAACATACTCATGAATTATGTAATGTAACTCTACGACACAATGAAATGGTCTGTACAATGAAAATGACACGATTGTGTGAATACTGTGCCTTAATGGTAGCTTTCTCTCACAGGTCTTGTGTTATTGTGCTTGGTTGGATACTCGTTCGCAAATGCCCAAGTATACACTTGGAATGGTCCTGGAGAGAAGCCAGAGCCTGATCCTGGAAATGAGAATGGTAAAAAAATCAAATATCATTAAAATAAATGAACTTTTTGATGTTAATTGTTGATACACATTGACTGTAAGTCTTACTGGTCTGGATGTTTCCTGTAGTTTGTCTCTCAGACACAGAGACCTGTGGATGCTGTTTGATGCAGAAACAGATGCTGCGAATGGAGCGTTTTTTCAACATGAGCCTGGACAAGTTGCAGAAGAGTCTGGAGAAAAGTCAGGCTGTGCTAAACTACATCCGCTGTGAGCAAACTGAATACCTTGAGGGTTTTAGAACAACTGAAAATGACATCATTGACACTTAAACAGGATTCAAATAAAGCATCACATTCTTATGATCGCAATTATTATTTAGAGTCGTGAAAATTATATAATCACACATGACTGGTCTATGGCTTTTTTATTAGATTCATTTTTCCAAAATCACAAGTTTTAATGATCACCAGTGGTCAGAAATGCTACATTTAATCTATGTCAATTTCCTCCTTCTCAGCCAGTCGCAGTGCCTTCTCTGTGGCTCTGACAGACACTCGTCGCTGTGTGACCACCACCCGAGAAGATGTAGTTCTGAAGTACCAGTCCGTGTTTATTAATTTGGGTGATGGCTACAATGTGACCACGGGAGTCTTCACTGCCCCTCGCTCAGGGGTCTACGCGCTGGCCTTGACAGTGTACAGTGATGCTGGTGTTCCAGGTGGCCTCCTGGCTGCTGGTGCGCGAATGCGTAAGAATGGCCGAGTCCTTGCATCACTCAGTGAGAACAACAATCAGGATCAGGAGGACAGTGCCACTACCCTCCTGGCAGTGCAGCTACAGGCTGGAGACAAGGTGGATGTGATTCTCCCTGCCACCTGCTCTTTGTGTGATGACAACAGCCATTACAACACGTTCAGTGGGTTTCTTCTCTATGCTACTGATTAAAGGTACAGAGCCCCATCATCCCATCGATTATATTAGTAGCAGTATCTGATGACAAGAATCTGCTAAGCATGTACAATCACTGAGCATCCAGAGCATTAGCTGCTTTTTATTTGTAAAACATAACACATATGTAAAATAAAAATAAATATTAAATAAAATAATAAAACCTGGCTTTTTAGATCTTTATAGAACTTTTCATTGTCCCTCATTACAGTCTGGTTTGATCTTAAGTCATGTCTGAATATAAATTAACACATCTATTCAAAGTGATTACTCATAAAAAAAAACATCTTTTATTATTTCAATAGTGAATTAAATGCACAAACCTTTAGATCTTAAAACATTCAGGCAAGTTTCGAAAAGTAAAATAAAAAGATCTTTTCCTTTTTTCACTTTGCTATAGAAGCATGGGTTGCAACAACAAACAATGGTTGCCTGGACAACTATAATCCCTCATGAACAAAAGTTTCCATGATTAATACTGTATAATCCCTTATAAACAACAGTTCCCATGACTACCATAATCCCTTATAAACAACAGTTCCCATGACTACTATAATCCCTTATTAACAACTGTTTCCATGACTACTATAACCCCTTATGAACAACGGTTCCTGTGACTACTATAATCCCTTATGAACCATAGTTTCTAAAAGTACCATAATCCCTTATGAACAACCTTTCCCATGACTACTATAATTCCTTATAAACAACAGTTCCCATGACTACCATAATCCCTTATAAACAACAGTTCCCATGACTACCATAATCCCTTATAACCAACCTTTCCCATGACTACTATAATCCCTTATAAACAACAGTTCCAATGACTACTATAATCCCCTATGAACAAACTTTCCCATGACTATAATAATTCCTTATAGACCATAGTTTCTAAAAGTACCACAATCCTCTATGAACAACCTTTCCCATGATTACTATAATCCCTTATTAACAACAGTTCCCATGACTACCATAATTCCTTATAAACAATGTTTCCCATGACTACCATAATCCTTTATGAACCATAGTTTTATGACTACCATAATCCCTTATGAACAACCTTTTCCATGACTACCATAATCCCTCATGAACAACCTTTTCTATGAGTATCATAATCCCTTATGAACAACCGTTTTCATGCCCACCATAATATCTTATAAACAACAGTTTTTATAACTACTATAAACCCTTGAACAACTGTTCCTATGAATACTATAATCCTTTATAAACAACGGTTCCTATGAGTACTATAATCCCTTATAAACAATGGTTTCCATGACTACTATAATCCCTTATGAACCATAGTTTCTAAAACTACCATAATCCCTCATGAACAACCTTTCCTATGAGTACCATAATCTCTTATGAACAATCGTTTTCATGACCACCATAACATCTTATAAACAACAGTTGTTATAACTACTGTAAACCCTTGAACAACTGTTTCTATGAGTACTATAATCCCTTATAAACAATGGTTCCTATGACTACTATAATCCCTTATGAACCATAGTTTCTAAAACTACCATAATCCCGTATGAACAACCTTTTCCATGATTACTATAATCCTTTATGAAAAACGGTTCCCATGACTACTGTTATCCCTTGAACAACAGTTCCTATGAGTACTATCATCATATATAAACAACTAAATTATAGATGTGAGATGTGGACCAAACCAATGTTTTAATATAAGGACCACTCTTGATTCACAGGCTTTCGGTGCCACCTGTGCAATACCAAATCTGTGTGCTATCTGGGATGGTAAAATAAAAATATATATAAATGTATAATTCTAGTAAATGCCATTTATTGTGGTATCTTCTTATAAAAACACTACAAAATATTATTTTATTTAAATGTCTTTATTCATCTTCCTGTAATGGAAACTTTCTTTATGTTTGAGTGTCTTATTGCACCTGTAATGCACCGCACACCCACATCTGAGAATCAGGCTAATAATCCTGTACCCGTCTCAGAACTGGGACAGCTGATGGAGAGATTCATTTGTTCAGGGTGTCAGCAAATGAATGAACCAATTATGGCTAAAATATCTGAATACAAAATGGAGACTGGAAACAAGATCCTCATGTCCTGATAAGATATATTCCTTTTACGAATGAGAACAGGACAATCTCGCCAAAGAGCCTTTGTGCACTTTCATGCAACTTCAATGGGACCAGTTCAATTTACAACCAGGGTCATATTCATGTGTCCACATCCCTTTAGTCTTATGTCATTCCAGGGACATCACAAAACAGTGGAAAGTCCACTCATTAACTACTACCAGAGCATACAAAAGTGCTTTTAAACACCGATAAGACCTTCAACGCCAGCCTTCAGCACAAATTTCAGGAATCACAGTAAGTTTCATACTTTAACATTATCTAAAAATGACAGAAAACATGATGATAATTTTCTAACATAAATTATGATTTATTATCAATGAACATGATAAAATATGTTTCACTTGGGGCATATTGAATGTTCAGTGCTAGTATTTGTATTTATGGACTCAAGGCAGTGTAGTTCATGTTGTATGTGTTGGCTGATTTTTATTATATTTATATAATAATAATAAAACGATTTTTGATTTACCTAGACTCATTAAATCTTTCCACCTTAATACAAACTCTGAGGATGAAGATAGCTGCATTAGTTGTTCTGAGTCTGCTGGGAGCATTGTGTCCATGTTCACAGATGCAAACGCACTCTGTTTTAGAATTTGTACGTCAAGCTGCAGGTGACCAGCTTTCCATTTATAGATTTTTTTTCATCAATCTCTATAGATATTTCTAAATATACATTAATCTTTTGTCTCTCACTTAGTAAACTGGAAGGGGGCGCTGCCTTGTGAACGATGGGACTGTGAGTGTGTTTATGACCAGCCAAAAGGCTGCTGCTGTGTGGCTGCACCCCTGTTCCAGCTGGAGGAAGCCAGCTACATGCGCCTGGATGGGCTGAGGAAAAGTTTATCTAAACTCACTCAGCAGATTGAGGAAATCACAGGTAACATTCTCCTCCTCCACAGTCCTGAAATTGTAGTATTGTTATTTTACGTGAAATGCTTGTCAATTTGTGTTCCTGATGATTGATATGTGGTCAGTGGATGTCACTGGAGATTCTGCTTTTTGAACACTTTGGGTGAGTTTTATGTGTTTTAAGCCGTTGATTCAAATTTTTCAAAATGCTTGAATTTTTCAAAAAAAGTTTAACATCTTATACGCTTTTACAATATAGTAATCTATCTGGTCCAAATGTTGGTAATAGTTAACGTTGACATTACACGTCCAGCTATAATTTAAGCTTAAACTTAAGTCAACTACTGTTTACTGAAAGAGGAATGAAATGTTTTCCCCCCAGTTGAACGTAACATAGCATTTGCTGCAACACTGTCATCAACAGCCGGATGTTTTGGACCTTTCACCAAAAACGTGTCTATCTCCTACATCAACGTCTCACTCAACCAAGGATATGGGTATAATCCTGCACTGGGTAAGCCGGAGTTTCTAATTGAGACAGGGAATTTGAAAGAGTAGACACATTTATTTATCAGATTTAATAGTACAAAATACAACAAAGTTAGTGGTTTTGGCCTATATGTCAAACAAATTGATTTTGATGTGGGCCCGTGAGCAAGACTCCTAACACTTAGCTGCACGCAGACTACTTTTCATTGGGTCAGAGTGTCATTTTGTCAGTGTTGTCCCATGAAAATATATACTTAAATATCTGCAGAAATGTGAGGGGTGTGCTTACTTTTGTGATACACTGTATCAGTAGGTTTTCCAGACACAATAAGGAATGATTAAGCCAGGTTTAAGCTTTTGAGGTACTCAAGGAGATCCCAATCCACCCAAGGTATTCGATGGCGATAGCAAATAAACAATCGAACATAGGAAAGTGATAACCCGTATTGCGTTTTTCCAAGAACATTGTAAGTAATCATGGTGCAAATTTTCAGCCCTGTAAGTTCTCAGGAAGACCTTGATGTGACACTGGAGAGGTCTTGCATTCGATGGAAAGATTCAATCAAATTTCAGCTTTGTAGATACTTGAAAAGTGGGAGAATTAGTGATGAATGAGTGAGTCAGTGAGGGCTTTGGCATTTATAGGTATAGATGAAAACTGAACAAAAGGTGTAATGTTTCCTTTTGTTTTTGTTAAAAGTCCAGGCAGATTTTAAATGATTGCATTTCATCATAATTGTTTTAAAAAAAGCAAAGTATCAATGGAAAAATAAGGTATTGCTGTATTTATGAATAATGTAAGTAAAGCAATGGCTTACAGACAAACCTCAGTCACTCCTTTAGTAAGGTTTGGTCTGCCTGTTTAGACAAACAGCAACCAAACACATAATTCTGTTGTTTTTTGTCCATGGTAGCAGATAATAAGCCCATTCCAGACTATAATAGATTAAATAGTCTTGTTAATCCTCCATCATCCTCAGTGGCTTTTAGCTTCCTGCAAACTTGCTATTTACTTTAATGCAAAAGGTAAAGGAAATATAATATAACCCTCTACAAGTTAGCCCAAAACCCACATATATATTTTTAAAAGTAAACTATTTCTCATTAAGTGATAGATATTGAGATCTGCACATGGCCTTTATGTTGTTGGCAGATGTAATTTTTTGCAAAAACATATTTAACGTCTTCATCTAAACTTCTCCAAGGTGCATTCACAGCCCCACGTGCCGGTCTTTACTCCTTCACCTATACATGCTACTCCAACCTGGGGCCGGCAGGAGAGCGCATCTACCACAAGGTGCAGCTAATGAAAGATGGCCAGGTGATGGCATCCTCATGGGAGGACAACCGTGAGGATTCAGAGGACAGTGCCACACAGACAGTGCTCCTGCAGCTGAGACGGGGCACTCAGGTCTACATCGAACTGGTGCTCGGAAGGTTTTTGTGTGCAGATACACAGGGATACAATTCCTTTAGTGGGTACCTGGTTTACCCTCTTACAGAGGTGTGACATGAGTTAAGTGATATACCCATAACCCCAACTTACTCTGGTGTAGCTTACTGATATCTATCTAACTGTTGTGTACATGAAGAAATATTAGATTTATCATAAAAAAAATGTTCATCAACATGACAAGGGGCTTTTTTTTTTTTTTTTTTACCAAAATCCTACTCTGAAGACAAACACATGAGAGAACAATACAAGTCAGTAATTAAAGAGAAACTAGCTACACTGTAGTATCAACGTACCAGATCATTATCCCATCATGCTTCAAGCAAGTGCTTGTGGATGTGTTTTCAGATGTTTTACTTAACTTAAGTTACTTAACCTTACAGACATTTACAAATTGACAACACAACTTCAGTAGCTTATGAATTACATTCAGGTTCTCTTTTAGATTTATTGCCACAAAATGTTCATGTTTTATTGTTATTCAGCACAATACCATGTTTACACAAATTTAGATTGAATTATTTTTTTGACTGATTATTATTGTTTATACCTGGAGATAGAGAAAAAAACACTGTACATCATATTTTATTTTATATTTGATTATAATCAATAGGTGAAAAGTTATCTGCTCAACTACAGAGTCAAACATAAATACTGTAGTTTATCGTAACACGTACATGTAATATACGCTCACTAAACTACAGTACTATATCTGCTATATTAAGTGGATACCACATACCAACATTAAATAAACATGAAACTAATTTCCATTTTGGTTGCTCTTTTTAAGTAAGAGATCCATATAAGCTCCCTCGATCAGGTCCTCCTCTTTCACTTCAAAATCTCGCATCAACTGGTTGGCAATAGCAACTCCTTCCTCTGTGCTCTGGTTTTCTTTCATGACAACCTACACAGACACACACACACACACACACACACACACACACACACACACACACACACACACACACACACACACACACACACACACAAATTATGGACCTGTCCACTGACACTTTGCCTCCATGTGGTTTTCATAAATTGTCTCACACAAACCTCAAGCTCCATGAAATCCCCCAGGCCCTCCACAGAATCCACATGCACTCGGGTCTGACCCACCATGTACAGGCGTCGCTCCTTTTGCACCTGACCCAACTGACCCAGAGCATCTGACAGAACTTTCTACACACATCAGATTATTACATAAAATTATTAAAGATATTGTATATAGGATTTTCGACCATGTGAAAAATTTGTAATTCTAAATTACATTTTTTAAAATGATACAAAATTTGATAACAATACAAAAATTGATTACTTTATATAACAATGTGTTATAACAATTTATTATTACAAAGGTCGAACATGCTATTTTAGTACTGGTTATGTTTGCAGGCTGGTATTTGAAGAATATTTACAGTAAATTAGTAATTGGCAAAATAATAAAAAAGTAAACATAATGTACCAGTTGATCAGACACAGCAGTGCTGCTGGAGTTTAAACCCTGTATCCACTTACTGTACACTCTATTACACACATCTACCTTATTGCTCCACCTTGTGGATGTAGAATTACAGACAGTAGGTCACCTGTTACTGCAGTGTGTGTTCTTCATCCTCTAATCCTTAATGAAGTTACAGGATGCTGGACATTTTCAATCGAAAAACAGAGTAAAGAGGGCGAACTAGAATGTAATTGTAGAACTTCAAAATTCATCTATATGGTCAGTGGAACTGATTAATTGGTCATTAAGTGTAGAATGTGGTGCCAATTATGTAACTGCTTCTAAACTCCCCATGATGGCGCCACTGTCATTCACATGTTTAATGCCTGCCGAGGTTCACAAAACCTACAGTACACACACACTCTCCTCATGACACAGTTTTAATGAACTATAGAAGAAATAAATCAGATTTTAATAATTTTTGCATTATAAAGTGTGAAAAATAGCAATAATCTTGTTTTTATGGCCCAAATATCATAGTTTACCATTAAATTGGTTGTAATTTCTCTCATTAATATGACTCATTGGTAAGTAAACATTAAAATTAGCTCTGTGATAGCTCAGTGGCTAGGACCTTGGGCCGTCACTCTGAAGGTTGTGTTCAAATCCAAAGTCTACTGAAGTGGCTAATCTGGGCCTTCAAGCAAGCTCTTGACCCTTATTGCTACAACCCTGTGTTCTGAACCCAACCAATTGAGATACTTGTATATTGTGTTGGATAAAATTGTCTGCTAAATGACCGAATGTAACTCGGTGATTAGAAAATGTGTCCATAGAGTCTTGGTCATAATGACTATTTACTGATTTTCTTCTTACATGGACAAAGAAAACTAGAGAGTGCACTTCCTGAAGAAACTGCGGATATGTGGCGCACGATGCCCGCTGTCAATTGCCAATACTTT
>JAOUQT010323036.1:0-14002 GCA_025769995.1 Xyliphius kryptos | reverse complement strand
ATGAGTATGTTCAGACCGAGTCATCTTCTCTCTTTCATCTCCCCACTCTGTTTTTGCAGGTGTGCTAACACATGGAGGGAGGAGACTGGTTTCAGTCACTTCCCAAGAGCCTGTTGTGATGCAGCTGCAGTAGCAAGAGACAGGGAGGGGGCCACAGGCGTGGTACGTTCACTCCGAACCCACTGTCCCATCAATTTATTGCCCCCCCGTTGGGGTATCAAAAAGTCAAGCAACTTGCCAGCGAACTCTAACCACTGAAATACTTGGATGTTTGTTAATATGTATTAGATCAATACATGAATTGGGTATCAGTTACACCATGTAGACAAGAGCGGCACGGCGGCTTAGTGGTTAACACACTCGCCTCTTAGCGCTGGGGATCCAGAATCGAATCCCTTTTCTGAGCCGACATTACCACACCCATGTGCACAAAGCCTGGTCCATCTTTGAGATGAGCAGGAATGCAGAGAATGCAGATGGGCCAGGCGCTCACATCTGACATCAGTGGGTGACCTCTGAAATGTTCCTCTGAGATATTCACTGACGCAATTCATCTTTTAGAGAAGCTTCCAAATAACTAGAGGCAGTTACAGTTATGGTTCCAGAGGCGTCGAACTTACGACATTGGGCCACACGAGTTTGTGTATATGTAATGTGTGGGGTTCCACAAAGGTGCACAATCAGTGTGGAGTCTATAAATCAGCCATATTTAACACAGTCCTGAGACATCCACGTTCCACCCACCAGACTGGACACCCCACAAAAACTGCACACCGCCACAGAGATGGGAACCTCTACTGACCGCCAGCATTTTTAGATTGAAAGCCCGACTCCCTCATTACTCAGCTACCACACTGCATTTACACAACTCATGCTCTGATTGACCGATTTTGTGGGTTAAGTACAAAAAACAGATTTAAAGAAGCTTATTTAAACCCAGGCTTTTGTGAAAATTCATACAGAAAACATATTGTTACCAGAGAAAGTAGTTCAACTGTGTAAAGACTTTAAGGCTTATATAGTAAAGCTGTTCTATATAGCTGTAAATGCTATATCAATAACGTTATTCACCAAAACTGGTAGTACTGACGACAGGAAGGTGCAATACACTGGAGATCGCCTCCTCTCTATACATTGTGCAGCTTCCTGCAAAGGCTGTATGTAAGACTGATGAGGCACATGACAGCTGTGGTCCTCCTCAGACAGTACAGCAAGTGCTGACACATGGAAATTGAATGTGACTTTTGATACAGAGTATGTACCACTGTTGAAGAAACGTCTGCGGCATGTCATTTAATACGCATTTTCAGTTTAGTTAAGCAAATAAAACCCCTCGCAAACATAATAAAGCCATAAGTCATGAGCGGGCGTGCATTATTGTGAATAAATCACGGGAAAGAGGAGGTGTTCGAATAGTTACACCCCTTTCACGGGATTTACGCGCAATAATACACAATCTGCCTTATAGCTTTTTGAAAAAAGCTACAAACATATGTACTACAACAAAAAACAAAGCTTGATTTGGAAATGTTTTTAGTGCAAACTAAATTGTTAATAATCTGGTCCACCGCATGTCCAGGTGACATATGGTCGCCCTGATTTTAATTCCTCCTGTTACGCTGTCTGGCAGAATTTGATCCAATCCAGGTCAGTAGAGGATCTGTATAACCTCTTATGACCGAAAACTTCATTTCCTGTGTGATTAAAAAGGTTTAGGGTTTCAGGGTCATGGACCAAAGACTGCTAAAGTTCTCCCAGCTGCGTTGCTGTTTACATAGTAAAGGTCTAATTGTTGGGAAAATAAAAAAATCCATCCTAGAATTAGTCTCGTGCGCAGGAATCAACGGTTGGTCAATAAGCGGCGGGTAACCTGTTTTTAACTGCACCTGATAAACGCAATTAATTTCCTCGGAGTGCATATCGCAGTTGCTATGGTTACTTTTGAGGTTAACATCGATGTCCTCGTCGCCGGTCTGTTTCTGTTTACTTTTCACATGTGGTTTAATCAGCCAATTATTGCCTTGAATGCCAGCGGTTCAGAGGTCGGCGTGCGATTGGTCCTCAATCAGGGTTTGCCACCCTGGCGACCTCGTCCAGACGATTCTCGAAAGGCTCCGATGGGGAAGGATCGGCTATTTTGGAGCAACCTGCCGATAATATCTTAACCCTGCCGTCACCATGGGAGACAGGAAAATGCCGACCGTCCTATGCCTCACCAGTGCGAGTTAAAGAGAGCCCCTGCTGTGCACATGCATACTCCCCACTGTTAGCGCTACGGATGAGGGGAGTGTATGACTTGGCTTGAGGGCTAAATCACATGGGTGCATCCACATTTATCAGCTCTGCTCGGCGTGACTCTTTATCTGGAGCAGGCAGGGAGGAAAGTAGGGCCTGTAAAATAGACAACACATCTTTTTTTGGCACGCTGTTGTCGAGCGCATGATCTGTGCACACGCCCCGTGTTCATACTGAGAACACACTGCCCAATAATTCATGGCCCTCCTAATTCTGACAACATATCCCAGTGGGAACTGTACTCAGAGGAGACTAACGATTTCCTACACACACACACTCTGTCATAATTACCATAAGTGCCGTTAGGACTTAACTATAGATTAACATTCAGTCTACCTAATATAGCATATGGGAGGACCCAGAGCCCATATTTGGAGGATGCAGCCATACTTCCAGTATTCGATATTTTGATTCCTTCCCCAAGCTATTTAACCCCTCAGACCTGACAGTACTTATTCCAAACTCTTGCACCAATTATGTTCAATGTATAAGTGTAAAATCAACATATTGATAGTGGTGTGATTGAGTTTACAATCTTTTAAGGTAGTGTTTCTTACTCCATGTCAATCGGCCCCCTTGAACTCTTCAACCTTTTGCCACAGTTCAGGCTTCAAACAAAGATATGAGATTGTAATTTTATGTGAAGAATCAACAAGTGGGACACAATCATAAAGTGGAACAAATTTTATTGGATATTTTTCAGAAATAAAAAACTGAAAAGTGGGGCGTGCAAGTCGCTTGGGGTATGTCAGTTTAGCACATCGAGAGACTGAAATTGTTGCCCATTCTTCATTGCAAAACAGTTTGAGCTTAGTGAGATTAGATGGAGAGCATTTGTGAACAGCAGTTTTTAGCTCGTTAAACAGATTCTCGATTGGATTCAGGTCTGGACTTTGACTTTACCCTCTACTTTACATTCTAACACCTGGATATGTCCATTTGTGAACCATTCCATTGTAGATTTTGCTCCATGTTTTGGATCATTGTCTTGTTGGAAGATAAATTTGGCTCCATCCATCTTCCCATCAATTTTAACCATCTTTCTGGTCCCTGCTAAAGAAAAGCAGGCCCAAACCAGAATGCTGCCACCACCATGTTTGACAGTGGGGATGGTGTGTTCAGGGTGATGAGCTGTGTTTCTTTTACGCCAAACATAATGTTTTGCATCGTGTCCAAAAAGTAAGATTTTGGTTACATCTCACCAGAGCACCTTCTTCCACATGTTTGGTGTGTCTCCCAGGTGGCTTGTGGCAAACTTCAAACAAGAGTTTTTATGGAAATCTTTGAGAAATTGGTGCAGTGTACGGCTGATTGTTGTTCTATGGACAGAGTCTCTCATCTCAGCTGTAGATCCAGACTGAACATGGGCCTCTTGGCTGCATCTCTGATCAGTCTTTTACTTGTTTGATCTGAAAGTTTAGAGGGACGAGTGGGTCTTGGTAGATTTGCAGTGGTCTGATAATCTTTTCATTTCAATATGATCACTTGTACAGTGCTCCTTGAGAAGTTTAAAGCTTGGGAAATATTTTTGTATCCAAATCCATCTTTGAACTTCTCTGCAACAGTATCTCGAACCTGCCTGGTGTATTCCTTGGTTCTCATGATGCTCTCTACGCTTTAAACAGAACTCTGAGTCGATCACAGAGCAGGTGTATTTATATGGAGACTTAAACTACACACAGGTGGATTCTATTTATCTTCATCATTCATTTAGGTCAACACTGAATCATTCAGAGATCCTTCACTTCTGGAGCCAGTTTTCTCCACTGAAAGTAAAGGGGCCGAATAATACTGCACGCCCACGTTTAAGTTTTTTACTTCTAAAGTTTAAAATATCCAATAAATTTCATCCCACTTGTTGTTCATTCTCTACACAAATACGATTTCATATCTTTATGTTTAAAGCCTGAAATGTGGCAAAAGTTTGAAAAGTTCAAGGGGGCCAAATACTTTTGAAAGGCACTGTTCTAAAACTGAACCCCAAAAAAGCAAGCCAAAGCAACAGGGGCAAGGACAAAGGTGGAGTTGTTTTTTAAAGAAAAAACCTTGAGAGGACCAAAGTTTAGTGGAGGACTAAAAGTTATATCACCCCAATGAGGTACAAGAGGGCGTGCATTATTGTAGATAAATCACAGGAATGAGGTGTTATATACTGTGATATCATTCATAAATGCATTTATTTATTCCTTATCTTATGCTTAAACATCTAAGGGGCTTCCCCATGCCCATCCAGGGTATAAAGTCTTTGGCGCTGGGCAGATACACCCAGGACAGGGTACCAACTTTTTGCTGGGCACACTCACTCACAGACGCACACAATATGGGGCAATTAAGGGCATTCAATTTACCTTGAATCCATGTTATGGACTGCGGGAGTAAACCGGAGCACCCGGAAGAAAACCCACGTAAAAGCGAGGAGAACATGGAAACTCCACCCAGATTGAGATTCGAGCCAGGTATCCCCAAGACTAAGAGGTGAACATGCTAACCTTTAAGCCACCATGCCATCGTAATTGCATTTATTAAAAAACATATTATTAATATAGTCTTCCGCAACGTAATCTAGTCCGGTTTTTTAAGTAAATGTTGACTGCTGGATACAGGATTTGTGCTCATCTGGAATCAGCTCACTGTTTGTATTATTCTGTATTTCCATTTATGATTCATGATTTTAAATAATGTATTTCACACAATAGTACGAATGTAGCGTGATTAGATGTTGCATTATTGTTTGTAATGTCACAGCTATACAAATGGCTCAGCCAATTAGATTTAAGGACTGGAACTACCCATTTTGTTCTGTAATAGAAATTTAAGAATTCAATTTGAGGCGGAGACAATAAAAAATATCTATAAAAAAAAAAAAAAAAAAAAAGAATATATAGCAAGCAGCAATCTTGGGGTTCAAGCTACCTGAGGACAGACTCACAAGTTACGGCCATTTCCGGAATAATAAGGACCAATTTGCATATAGCAGCGTAAATGAATAAACAAAAAGTTAGACAGCCCTTATAGAACCCCCTAAAGACATAAATGCACCAAATTTAATCAGTCTTCTCAGGAACTGCTAAATGATGAATTTTAAATGAATGAATGAATTATTTTGACGAATAGATTCATTTGTATGTAGCAGCCTATTTGGGGTTTGAGTGGAAAACTTGAGACTAGTTTAAAAAGTAGGTTTTTCAAATTTTGCTAATTAGCAAAAAAGGAAATAGCAAAATTGTATGGAAGCCTGGGAGTTTCGGTAGAAGTAAAAGCCTAAATGCGTTTTGTCGCACTATAAAGCCAATTATTAGGCAATCTGAGTGATTATTGTCATCGGCTGAGATGCAAACCAGGCTGCACCTACGCTTCAAGTTTGGAGTCTAAAGGACTTGCGCTTTTGGCTGCCCAATGCATTTTACACAAGAAAACTCATAATCATAAGAAAATCTGAACAAAAACAATAGGGTCTCAAGCACGTTATGATTGAACTCTTAATTATGACATGCACAAGTCTAGTATCAGGCAAAATCCAAAAAAACAACTGGAAGGGTAGAACTCTAGCTGCTTCCATCTCATTATTACAAAGTGCAAAAAAAAAATCAATAGCAGAACTATCAGTAGAGATGCTGTGGAGAGAAATCCTTTAATTGACAGCTTCCGACAGCCCCAGCTTTCTGTGGCTTACTTTTAAAGACGATGATGATATTGTGTGTGTGTGTGTGTGTGTGTGTGTGTGTGTGTGTGTAGACGTTTGACCCGAGGACAGCTGTGTGCTAGTTAGTCATTCTGAAATCATTAGGCTGTCCTTGGTCTATTCTCTTTGTGCAGTATACTTTTACAACTACAAGAAGTTTTATTCACTGGCGTTTTGCTGTCCTTCACAAATTCAGAGACTCATAAATAGATTAATAATGCATTCTGCACCGAAAGATAGGGAGAAAGAAGAAAAGAGAGAGAATGAGGCATCTGGTCTTCGCGCCAGGTTGCAATCCGAAGCAATTAGAGCAGGCAGATGGCTAAATGACCAAAAAAGGGAGAAGAAAAAAAAACAAAAACTCAACTCCAAACGACGGCGACACGTACAAGTATGCCAAGAGCACCACGATTCTGACCCCGTCAACTCCAAATAGAGAGCGAGAGAGGAGAGAGGAAAGGACGGCATGTAGGGCAGAGCGACTTCTGCATGAGAACTTGTGTTGAATGTGGTAACGGCGTAACCGGAGAATTCGGTCATCTGGCTGAGGGTAAAATGCTGAATGCTCTGCGGGTGAAAAGTCTTCATATCGGCTGGATTATAAGGTTGGATTAGACTTGGTTACCTATAGAGCATATTTTAATGCAATAACATGAATAATTAGGTACAGCTCACTTTTCTTCTTAAAATATAGCTGTAGTTCTAATCTGTAGTCCATCTGTTCCTCTACATATTCTGCTCGTCCTTTTAACTCTGATGATCAGGACCCCCACAGAGCGGGTATTTTTGGGGTAGTGGATGGCGGTATGAGTTGATCAGAAACCTGTTATGTTCTGTTCTCTGTCCAGCAGCACTGCTGTGTCCGATCCACTTACACCAACCATGTCAGCCTCACTGCAGTAAGAATCATCTATCAGGCTTTATTTTAGCAATATTTAACAAGCCATCAACCGCACACCCCATTGCTTGATGTAGGGACATGTCACTGTGTCTTTGCATTCCTCATGACAATAATTCATGGGTGTGAATTGGGTGCTACATGCAATAAACCAATCATGGGGTCACATGCCATTCCCTTCGAGACCCTGATGTGCTCTGACTTTAGCGGATTGCTATTTCCATGGTGTAGTGCAACTAAAAACATGTAAATTAAGGTTTATGTACAGCGTTTGCAAAAAAACATAAACCCCGCTGAGTAACTTTATGGGCATGGTAGTCTGATGTAAGATCACAGACCCAGCAATTTTTAAAATAGGCAATATGGTCCAGCAGTTTCATGTATAATTATACCAGCGCTGGAGCACTTGGAGAGATGTAGGTATATATGCTGGAAGAAGCACTGCATCTCTGTACCAAGTGTTGATGCATCAAATTTCCTGTTCTGGCAACCGCTGATTGGATGTGATAAAACAATGCTTTTGAGCTTAATTATACTGAGGTTTGAGCTAAATTTATTTTTAAAGTGTTCTGCACATCACATAAAGCAGGAAGAAGACTGAATCTGCCCCAAATTTCATTAAAACTCGGTCCAAGCAGGAAAAATGAGACTAAAGGAGGTGAAGCCAGTATGCTGTATGCACCTGGGGTATTTAGCCATTCAAAGCAGACCCTGTTAATAGAAGGCTAAATAAGCCGATGTGTAGCAGCAGTCAAGATAAACGCTACTAAATCCCCCGAGCGCGTTTCACTTTTGAGCAAAACGATCCTGCAATAAACTTTGTTCAGTTAATATGTTCACTGATGCCTAAAGTA
Source organism: Xyliphius kryptos (assembly GCA_025769995.1). Classification (NCBI taxonomy): domain Eukaryota; kingdom Metazoa; phylum Chordata; class Actinopteri; order Siluriformes; family Aspredinidae; genus Xyliphius; species Xyliphius kryptos. Next base: position 6,273 of record JAOUQT010323036.1, on the reverse strand, counting down.
ACAGCGTCCATATTATATATGCAGGGGACTGTGTGGGGATATGGGGTATAAGATGCACTGCATATGCTTTCAAAGCCGGACCGTTTGACAAGACGTCTGGCGGATCAGTGATCCGAGTCCGACCTGGAGCTTTTCAAGAAACCATACTGCAGAAAACAAGGGCAGATCTTGGGAGACGGCACGAGGCACTGGATGCTGACATTAATGTGCACTGTGTGTCAACAATCTTATGTCTTTGCATTAGAAAGGTACCAGTGTAATGGTCCCTCCTTCCCTATTGGCACAAAAATAGAAGAAAATCTTTAAGGGACAACATGGGCTGCTTTCTAAGTTACATATAATAAGTTCCAGTAAAGGGAAACGGTCCACATATTAGATTTAGCCTCCCAGCAGTTTGCACAAAGGCCGTTTCCAGTTCGAACAAGCATGTGCTGTTGAGCAACAATTGGAATCTCATATATGGAGGAACTCTAGAGTCCAGGTCTCGACCACTCAACACCTTCGGAGAGAGTTGGCACAATAGGGACAAACATTTCCAGGGTCAGTGGGTGGTTCAGCAAGAACAACGTACTCACAATGGCTTTCGTAGTTTGCATTCCAGACCACCAACACTGCGTTTCCCACAATCCAGTTTCAAGTTCCAAAATTTCCCCATGCTTTACAGCGTATAATGGATGCCATATTTCTAGAGTAGTGCTAGTCAGGAATTCTAGATTGGACTTAGCACTCTAATACAGGTGGTTCTCTCGGCCTCTTTTTTTCCCTCAAAGATAAAAGACCAGTACAAAATCAGATGAGCAATAATTATAAAAAAATAAAGTTTTTTGTTTCACAAGCTGTCCATGACCCACCCAGACCACCACCACCAGTTGAGAATTGATGCTGTATCGCATGGCGTTGCTTCTGCGTAACACTCTCACAAAAAAAACCATACACCATGAAAAAAATTCAACCAATAGTCTGCTTTTATTTGATCGCTCCTGCCTTTTTCAAGCCACTTGACCTAAATTGTGCTCACATGTGGCCACTTTTTCCAGCTTAAAAAAATTGACATTATTACATGATGCTTTTCATGAATTAAAAATATTTTTCACAACTTTGGGTAAGTCCCGATTTCATTTTGAACCGTTTTTCATATTTCCACATTGATAAAATACAGCAACATGCAAAAGTGGATCAAGAATAATACGCATTTCTTGCATATGAATGTCATTATGATGATGTTAAGTCACTCTTAAATGCAGTATTATGTCAAATATAATAAACATTAGTTGAAGTTTCTAACCTTTAGGCATCAGACCTGGAATCGAAAAGCGATTTAAATTTCACAAAATAAACTACCACAATGCTGAGTGGAGGACTTTTTCCAAAGACTTTAATTACAAACAAATAAAAAAACAAAACATTACAGAGTGTAAGATGCGTTTAGACGGCAAACCTCGCCAAGAGGTGTTTTGTCCGTAAAGTGTCCTAAGAGTTCACACGGTCACTCAAAACTAAACACTGAAAAGCACGGACGTAATTGGTAAAAACTAATGTATTAAAAAAAAAAAAAAAAACAAACAATCACGCAACATAAAAGCCCATTTAAAAAAGAAGAAATTTAAAAGTCCTTCATGCTTCCCGTGGAGGAGCGAGACGTACGGTTATATATACAAAGGTGTGACGTGGATTAGTCCGTTACTGGTCTTTTTTCTTTCCTTTTCTTCACGTTGGTATGTATATATGTATACTATGTACAGTCAGGTTAGAGCAGGTGACATTAAGGCTTCGATTAAAAACTCAACAGATGGAGATCATGTTTAAAATGAAACTCATTGCCGAGCAGAGGTCACAGCGCTCGTTAATATTCTTTAAGCGTGCCGTCCTTGGCCGGCGTGCTCCTCGTGAAGTCTGAACGACGCAAGGTTGGTGTGTTCGCCACTAATTGGCAGTGGACGTGCGAAAGCCTGCACCGAGTCCCGTTTGGCAGTGTTGAGACGAACCCCGTTTTATGAACCGACTCCTCGATGATGTGCTACATAACGAGAAATGGTGTTTTCTACGAGTCGGGTGCGGAACGCGTGAACTATTTTACCCAACATGTCTTGAACTCTCTTTCCTCTCAGCATAGCGAGATGCAGAGTCAAGGGCACGCAGGCTGACAAACGATTCCTCATGAGTCTGTGCGTGCAAGATAGCTAGTTTAAATTACGCTCACCGTGTACAACAGGCTGAGGATTGACTTGCTGCCCTCCCAGAGTCGGGACATCGTTCTCTCTTCTCCCTTAATGCTGACTCATGGGGTGGGGGGGCACAGACAGAATCAAGTGACCGCTGAGCAAACGTTATTCATGGGTAGATTCAACCTATTCCCACGATGAGCACTGGTCTCTACATCTGTATTTACAAATAATATCATAGGTATTTTAACCGATCACATTATTTTCACTTTAAAAAAAATAAACTGTGTACATATATTGCAGACACCTTACACCAAAATATATATATACACACTTATATATGTACCTATATACACACATACAATCTCTCTGTGATCTAATCCCCTCTTACGCAGTGATTAAGACAAAAGAATACGAAGGGATACAAAATTCAGTCATGAGAGAAGGAATGTATATGTATATATAATTTAATATAATATAAAATAGTGGCTATGGTAACCGATACGATTGTGCGAGGTCATGAACCCAAACTAAGAGAATGATTAGTCTCATGTTTACAGAAGTCGGTGCTTTTGTCTGCGATAGGAACGACTGCCCTCTCAGCTCATTTAAACAGTCAACAACTACCACGCGCCAGATTTATATTTATCTAGTGAGGGGAAACTCATCGCCCACCCCCCTTCAACCCCACACTCCTACCCCTCTGCTGTCTGGATTTCAAGGCGGGAAAGTCGCACGGTTCACCAAAATAGCTGCTGTGAATGAGGTGACATGGTAACAGCAGCTCGCCTGGAAGTGCACAGAACTATAAATGAACTGATTCACAGCAGATGATTAAAAGGTGAACCGCGCCACAAATAGCCGTAACGAGGGCTAGGCACAGGAAATGAGACGACACTAGTAGAACCAGTTCAACATGGGAAACCGGATACGCATCGACGGGATTTAATAGGTTATAGAGATCACTGTACTATTCTGTAATCACATAGTCACTATGGAAAAATACTGTTCCTGCCTATGATGCCACAACCACACCCAGGTATATGCTTATAATAGCATTGTTGTATTTGGGGGATACACCAAGTTTGATGTATTTCACAGAACTACCTGATTTTCTGGCACATTATGGCATTTATGATGTCACAATATGCCGTCCTGGAAAACTATTTAAGATACTGCACGGTAGCCCCAACAACTCCACCTGCTTTAGACGAGGACAGACGAGGATTTACTGCGCAAGATTTCAAATGTCGGAGGAAATCACCCTGTAGGGTGACAGGCAGCAGGTGCACTATGCTATGTAATGACAATTTTCACCTTTGATACCAATAAAACAGGCAATTAATTAAGTTGTTTTCACCACTTTACGCACACCTTTTAACTTTGATATTGACCTGATAAGGTGGACCTGGTGTGAAAAAACACAATCTCCAGGACCAATTTTTTTCTTTTTTCCAAATTATTTACTATTCAAAATAACGTACTGATGTTTTAAGAACTAAGAAACGAGGGTCATCAGAAAAATAATGCTTGAATATTGTGTGTTAACTGTTGATATTAAAGACGTTATAATTGCTAAATGACGTTACTCCGTAAGGTACAAATAAGGCATGTTGATTATTTTATATTCTATTTTACTTGCATTGTTTATGAGGTTCACGTGCTAACCAAGCAAGTCACAATACCAACCTACTCTATGCCATACAGTAAGAGTCCACGGTCAGTTACACACCCCACCTTTAGCTTTCCATCTTTCTCGCTCATTAATTGTAGTGGGATGATTAACTTCAGTACCTTTGGAGCAGCTATGGCATCACACATTCCCTCAGTTCGGATTTTTTTCATTTAAATGTGTTGCCATGGTGTATATTAACGAACAAACATATACTGCGATTGATTAACGATGGGATGCTTTTAATTCAAACGGTAATTCTTCCCGTTCCTAATAACATCTGATTTTCCAGTCTGTGTTTAAATCTAACCACACAGTGGATTGACGTTCATTAGGTTTATTGTTGTGAGCAAACACATCCCAACTTTGAGAATGGTAATCTGGACGGCCCGACGACGCGTGGCAAGAAGCATCGCAAAAACGCAACTTAACAAACTGGTCTGTCTGTCGAAACGTTCCTATTATCTTGCGAAACATCCATTCGTCGAGTGGGCTTTAATTGCAGCGTTGCTTTATCTAATGCATCTGAGTGCAGGGGGCTAAAAACAAAGACTTTGATGTGCGTCCAATCAGCTGGGAAACACTGCTTAACGGCACACTTCAAACACAGACAGCCTTTTAACCAAAGTGGTCTAGACCTTGGTGGATATTTAGGGCCCTGGGAGACCGAACGTGAGTGGGGAAAAGCCGGAAGGGGAGGGGGGATGGACATTATGTATGCTTAAAAATTGGCAATCACCACTGTTTAAGAAACAAAACAGACAAATACATCCACTAAAGCACAGTGCAGACTGAAAAATATCCACGTTATCCCAGTGTGTGCGTTTTTTTTATAATATATATAATGCTGTGCACATTTACAGACTCTCGTCAAAACCAGTCTCCCACACTCCCATCACTACAGTAAAAGAGAACAATCCTAATTTTCCTCTCTCTCCGTTCCGAATTAGCATTTAGTCTTCCACACAGCCATGTATCAACATGTTCTTTTTATATTAATTACTAACTTGAACAAAACAACTCTTAAAGGCAAAATAAAAAGCATCCACCGAAAGCAGGTCAGCCAGACGGCGTCCTCTCCACCCGTTCTAATCACCTCTTTAAACGTTCTACAGGGCTCTCAGACGTAGACGGCGGTCCGGGAGATGATGGAACCGTCCCTCTGAGACTCCATGTCGTCATCCAGGTAGGCGGAGTTGGGGTCCTCGTCGTGTGGGCGGATCTGCAAAATGGGCCCGCTGCTCCGGAATTGGTCGTAGCGCTCGTCCTCGTCGTCAAGCTCGTCAAACTTCCTTCGTTCGGCCTCGTCCAGCTCATTGCTCAGCAAGATGTCCTGGGCGGTGGGCGTGTTCTCCACTAAAGCCACTCCCCCGGGGTGCAACCCCAGATTGGCATCTTTCTCAGTCAGCCCAGCATCCCCTTTATAAATGGGGGCGTTATTGTTGCCATGGCTGGCCGTGCCGTTTTTGCTGCCCGACGAGCCAAAGAGACGGGCTACGGGGTTGTAGGGCGCTGAGTTGGCCTTGCTGTTACCCCGGTAACCCTGTTGCTGCCGGCGGTTGTGGGTCACAAGAACTGCAACGAGCGCGGAGACCAACAGGATGGCCAGCAGGCTGCCGATGATCGCCCCGGCTACCACGCCTGCGTTGGAGGGAGGGATAGGTGCTTCTAAAGAGGAAGAAAAAAAGAGGGAGGAGGAAATTGCAGGTAAGCATACTTTTTTTTCTCATTATATAAAACTTTAGAAAATTAACAAGAACATTAAAGAAAAATTATGACTTTGCCTTGAGCTACATGATTTAAGAATGAAAAAAAATTATGGCACATCAGATGGTCTAAAGCAGCGGTTCTCAACCTGTGGGTCGCGACTCCGGCTGGGGTCGAATGACCCAAACACAGGGGTCGCCTAAAGCCGTGGGAAAAGACATATTTCCTATGGCTTTAGCCGCTGAGAAGCCGCTGGGAAGCTCCTATATTTTCTGAATGCAAGTAGCCGGATCCCGATTCTTATACCAAAGATGGCTGCCGTCAACGTCATGTCGCGGTACTTTGTTAACCGCGCCTCCTCTGAGCGTACCAAGACGTGGCCGGCTTCTTCACCTTTACCAAGATGGCCGCAGATGATGTATTTTTGAACAGTGTATATGTTTTAATATACATGTACTTTTGTACAGTTATGTATATTAACGCCGGACGACCTAACATACTTTATCGAAAGCTAAACTTGGTATGACTGCACTCTATTCAACAAACATGTAACATTCATGATTCTACTTAAAGCGCATTACCGGCACTTAGCCCATAACTATGTTCAGTAAACCCTATTATGGTGAACATAACCAGTCAAATTATTATTCCCCCCAAATGTACCCAAAGCATTCCCAAGACTTATTAGCCAAACGGTATAACTTAAAAAGGCAGTCCGATACACAACGTAAA
>JAOUQT010323030.1:0-14005 GCA_025769995.1 Xyliphius kryptos | reverse complement strand
GGTTTCACAGAAGTGTGGTTTACTTGCAGTTACATTGTGTTGTTTAAGTGTTCCCTTTATTTTTTTGAGCAGTGTATATATATATATATATATATATAGATGTACTTTTGTCAAGAATAGGTCAAGCACATTTTAAAGGCATAGGAAATGGTGTTGGGTTTGGCTTTTGGGGTTACAAGGACGATACAGGATGGGACCGACCCAAATATACATTTAAATAAGCATAATAGTCATCGGGCTGGCATATAAACCTGCAGTCATAGGCGTAACACCGGACGTGGCTTGTCTCACACTGCTGTCCACTCTTGCTCCTCCTTCTCTTTAAGTCTTACTTGTCTTTAAGGTCATGAACAAGACACACAGACAGCTTCCGCAAGCATGTCCCAGGTTGAAGTGATCAGCTCGAGAATTTCTGTGATGCACTTCTAATGTACAAATCTGTGCTTTAACACAGGTATGTCACAGGTATGCAATGAAATTAAAGTGTAAACCTGTGTGTTTTGCAAGATACACCATGGGATTTGTATAATGAAGTAAAAATTAATGACTTATAATTGTGTTATTTTTATTAAAGTTGTAGCATGTAGCTGACAGTTTTGCATAGAATAAAAAATGATATTCATAATGTGTTATAAATGCATTCTTAATTGTCATAAGTCTATGTTGATGTACATAGATGTTCATAATCATAGTCCCAATTTGTTATAACAATTTGACATAAGGCTTTATAATCCAAAGTTACATAATGCATTATAATTTACCCTTTTGATTCTTTAATGTTTTGACATTCTTATATAAAACAAGATGGTTACACTTTACTTAAAGACTGTAAAGAGTATTTATAAGTTTTAATAAGGCATTATGTACTACTATGTATGTAGTCTCATTCAAAGAGGTCATTAACGACAACCCTGTAAATGCCTGTAAAGAGGGCTTATAAGCTTTTAGAAACAGTTATGAGCTCTTATAAATTAATCTTTAGGAAAAACACTCGTTAAACACAAACATTAAACGACTTTATGTCACTGGTCCCAAGTTAATGAGCAGTTAAGATATATAATTTATAATGCATTATGTCACTTTGTGTTATAAAGCCTTATGGCTTTTTCCTATAACAATGTATGAGTGTGGTTATGTGCATCTATGGACGTTTACTAAAGGCATATAAGAAAATGACTTACAGAGGTTATAACATTCCATGATCTAACTATGGCCTGTCATTGCCATTCTAGCTCTATTCTACACCAAAAGTTGGTCCACAGAGTTAAGGTCAGGGCTCTGTGTGGGTTCCTCAAATTCTTTCACACCAAATGTACCCAACCATTCCTTTAGTCTGCAAATCTACAAGTTTATAGACTTTGTACTAACTAATATAAGGTGGTTTGGTGATGAGGAATGGCACAGTGTGTGGGAACATTTTCCAGTAAATAAAATCTTAACTTGATTTTAGATCCTGACTTCAACAAAAGTTAAACAAGAAAACCTATTACACCACAAGTCCTTCAGTCCACTGACCTTTCCACTCTGCATGTCCCCTCCTCACTGGTACTCATCCCTCCTCTCCTCAATGTAGATGAGACAGAGAGCAGTGTAGATTATTTCTGATGGAAAGCCATTTCATGGTGACACACTAAATGGGTTCTGCCTGTTCGGTCCCACCCTGCTTAGAGGGAGATTAATCCTAACTCACATTGCTGCTGCATGACAGCCATCACAAAGCTTATGATCTGACAGGAGCTGTTTATAAGTGTGTGTGTGCGTGTGTGCGCCATGTTGAAATGATGTCCTTTGGAAATACAGTATCTATGCTGAACTAAATAATTCTAAAAACAAAATATATGTAACGCAAGCTTTGCCAAAAGTATGTGAACCATCTAATTTTGTTAAACTTCCTGAGCTAAAATTATAGAGGCAGTTCAAAATGCAGCTCCTCTGTAAGATGTCCGATTGGTTTGAGGTCTGAACTCATTTTACCAAATCAAGAATATGGGTTAAGGACCCACATTGGTTGCTTGGGGAACTTGGGAATTGAACCCCAAACTCTTAGACAGATATTCCATCACAGGTCTATAAAGGCATGGCTGATTGTGTTTGACGTAGAAGAACTTTACTTAGTTACACAGAGCCCTGACTTAATCACCAAAGTTTTGAGATGTGCCAGGTCGTCTGATCCAACAACAGTGTCTGACTTCACAAATGATTTTCTGGATAAATGGACTAAATAAATCTTATTAAAATTCTTGAAAAATAGCTTCATTTTAATATAAATCTTTATTTAAACCTATAAATAGTAATTACAATTTTAACAAAAAAAATCCTTAAATTTGAAACCAAATACATAGAAAGTTTGAGATGTTTTAGTTAAATGAAATTCCATTTTAAATTATTGGATGAATTCCCTTGCATGACTGCAATTCCACACAGAAGCAGTATTTGCATTTATGTTTTGGTGATTATGATTAACAATCTAAAAAAAAAAACACTAACAGAAAAGGTTTATGCACTGTATATACACATAAACATATTAATATGAACTGCATGCTACTGTCCACCAGGCCTACTCTCAAGGTAACCAAAATTTTCTACTGTTACTGAGTAAAAAAAATGTAATAAGAGGCTTCTGTTGGCATCAAAATTACCCAGGCCTTGAGCATTGTGGAACCAGAGCAAGCAGCATCTTTGCCAGCAGTATCAGTCACTCTGTCTCTATTTAATCTGACTTCGACGACCAAAAGCAACAAAAAGTGAGTTTTTGTCAGCCAGAACTGAAAACTCCAAATTCAGCCTGACATCTGACTAGCGTAGGCCGTACATCTCACTTAGCTACAGTATACATTCCACATGGCTCTCAGACACATGAGAAATTTATGTGAACCCAGAGAACTCTACCAATTTGATACAATGTTTACTGGAATGAAAAACAAAGACCTACTAATCGCACTGGTTAAAGGGTTTTTCGACAATCCAAATTTTAAATTAACAAATAATTTTTTTTTGTTCTCACATTTGAATACCTCAGCACATTTGCTTGTATTACCTGATTAATTTTGTAATGATATTTGCATATAATCCCCAAAGACTGTACCCACAGTGATTTACAGACCTGTCTCATGATCTGAAGCAGATGCTTTGATAAAGCCATGCTGCATGATCTCCTCTCTTTATGTGTATGGGTGATATAACAATAGGGCAGCATGAAGATGCCGTGGATATTGCCCTTTTTTCATAACAATAAGTCCTGGGTTTGATTCTTAGATACAAATTATAATGTCATGGTCAGCATCACTAAAAGCAGAATTTTTTGGCCCACATTTTGTTGGTGAAACATTGAAATAAAAAATATTAAATGTGTACAAATGTTCCTATCAAGTTATTTTACATGTAAAGACAACAAATTGGGATATACATTTTAAACATTATTAATGGGATGAAAAGCAAGTTATATGTCAATGGGAACATTTATGTTAAAACAGGAAAATGTCTTTTCTAGACTTATCACAAATGTTGGATACATAAAATTGTAGTAAATGGTATCACAGTCCCTGAGTGACACTAATACTGTTAACTATAAAAACGTTGGGCCGTATCATGCATTTCAGGCCCTCTGGTGGCCTGTGGAGGAAAACCTTCCTTAGTGCTCAGTCATCCACTTAATTTCAGCACAACATAATTCTCAAAAGATACAAATCTTAATAAAAAAAAGTAAATAATTAAAATTCTATAAAGATCACCTTTAAGAAGTGTCCGTTTGAGGTTGGAATATCACAGGCTTCTAACTAGGATCTCACTGGAATTCCCATCAGTACATCCTGAGAGAACACAGTGAGAAGAAGATGAGAGAAGAGTTGAATGAGAGCAATTATTTGTGTGGAATGGTTGTATTGCAAAGTGAACGATCCAGAAACACACATCTGATCATTCTCTGCTGTGCTTAAGTCCTGTGAAACACCAGAAAACCTCTGGGATGTTTGATGTGTTCATGCTTTTACATTTCTCTACTATTACATATTGATCCCATTTGACACAGCGAACACCGTATACAGCTAATCAGGGCTGTCTGTGTCCTTCACAACCTTTTCCCACCCCCTCAAATATGTATGTAATGAATGCAAAGAACACTATATATTTGCCACACATAAAGAAATTCTGGTTCGGAATTTGCACATGATATTGATTATTGACAAGGACTATTTGATCTGGTGAAGTGATTCTTAACATATGGTCCTGCTCAGTACTCTCACTTTCACTCTCTCTCTTTGTCTCTCTCTCTCTCTCTCTCTCTCTCTCTCTCTCTCTCTGTATGTATGTATGCATGTATGTATATATATATATATATATATATATATATACATACATGCATACATACATACATAACAAAGAGAGCGCGCTATACTGTAAGAAAGAAAGATAGGGACAAACTACAAGAGTTTTAAGCATGTCATGTCTTTAAAAAATTGTGCGCATTCATCTGAAAAAGCAAAAAAAAGCATTAGACACTGATGTTGGACATCAGGTCATCTAGTCTTTTTTTTTTTTTTATGTGTTTGATGAAGTTGAGGTCTGGTTATTCCACACCGGACTTACCCAACTATGCCTTTAGGAGCCTGTGACACAGTGACTTACATTTATTCATACATTATCTTCCACTTATTCCTTTATGAGGGTCACGGAGGCGGGGTTCCCCATGCCCATCTAGGGGAGAACGTCTCGGGTGCTGGGCAGATACACCCAGGACAGGGCGCCAATCCATCACTGGGTACACAGTCACTGACACATCCACACACACATACACTCACTATTCAGGGCAATTTAGAGCATTCAATTTACCATGAATCCATGTTTTTGGGATGTGAGCGGAAACCGGAGAACCCGGAGGAAACCCACACAGACATGGGAAGAACATGGAAACTCCACCCAGAATGCGATTCGAACCGGGAATCCCCAGCGCTGAGAGGCGAATGTGCTAACCGCTAAGCCACCGTGCCGCCCCACTGACTTACACTTTTAAGAAAATCATAACAAAAAGTTTAAATAAATACACCTGTGGCAAATCGCCTGAAAGAAACTAAATCTAAATTCATTGATTAAGCATTGTGTCTCTAATCTTTGTCCTTTTTGTTTGTTCCCAAACCTTCTGGTGCACCCCTCATTACACTCTATCATGTTTTCAAAAGCTGTTGTGGCAAAGGGAGGACTTTCAGGTTAAACCTTAGACATAAAATACATACATATACTGTACATACATCCTGTCACAAACAAGTTTTCTAGAGGTTTTTCTTTTCATTTATCCTTTGATTTTCCTGGACAATATTTTGAAGTCGATAGATACTGACCAGATTTCATACTGTCAACAGTAAAGTTTGGTGAAGAAGGACAAATGTTAGATCTAAGGTTAATGCTTGTGTAAATCACAAAGACAATACAGAGCATAACACACTTTCAGTTTCCATCAACAATGTGTTAAGGAACTGCACCTGCGTGTTTGAAATCTACTATTGACTGCATGCAAGACATGTTTTGTTTTAGGCTTCCTAGAGGAGCGCAGGTTGTTAGAAAATTGCTAGAGACATTTGAGACATTGTTTTGGAATAGAATATGACCATATAGTGCAGCTTTGGTAATGATGGACAAAGAGTTTCAGTTCTGCTTAAAAATACTGTAGTCACTGTTTTAAGAATGTCTTTTTTTAGTTATTACACTTTAGATTTGCATTTACAATTGTTAACAATTTGACATAAAGCTTTACAACACAACATTTCAATGCATTATAAAATGAACTTATTCGAACTTTATATTCTTTGGACGTTTAGACATTCTTACTTAATTAAAAATGATAACACTTCACGTAAAGTCTGTAAAGAGCATTCATAAGCTTTTATAAGTCATTACATACTACTATGTATGCTGTCTGTTGCAATAAGGTAATTCATGACACTTTATGCCTGTAAAGAGAGCTTATAAGGTTTCATAAACAGTTCAGTTATAAAGTAATTTTCAGGAAAAAAAAACACATAATAAACACAAAACTTGTAAGGCTTAATGTCATGTCAATAAGTTAATAAAATACACTGCTCAAAAAAATAAAAGGAACACTTAAACAACATAATGTAACTCCAAGTAAACCACACTTCTGTAAAACCAACCTGTCCAGTTAGGAAACAACACTGATTGTGAATCAGTTTTACTTGCTGTTGTGCGACTGGAACAGACAACAGGTAGAAATAAGAGGCACTTAGCAAGACCCCCCTATAAAGGAGTGCTTCTGCAGGTGGTGACCACACACACACCTTTTCTCTGTTCTAATCCTTTCTGGCTGATGTTTTGCTCACTTTTACTCACTACCGAGCCTAATTTTTTACTTGTCTTGATGAATTTCCACTGAAGTTGGATCAGCCTGTCATTTGATTTTCCATTTCATTTTGAGTACGATTCCAGATCGATGGGATAATAATTTGAATGTACATTTTGATCATTTTTATGTTATTTTGTTCTCAACGCATTCCACTATCAAGTAAACAAAGATTTCCACCTGAAATATTTTATTCATTGAGATCTAGGATGTGTTATTTTAGTGTTCCCTTTATTTTTTTTGAGCAGTGTATATAAATTTTAAAGCATTTTCACTTTGTGTTATGAAGCCTTACGGCATGTACTTGTAATACTTTGGTTGTGGTTATGTACAGTGTATCACATTTCTGCAGATATTTAATTTTATTTTTAGGGACAACACTGACAAAATGATACTTTGACACAATGAAAATTAGTCTGTGTGCAGCTTATATAGCAGTGTAAATTTATTAATTCATTTCTTCCCTTAAAATAACTCAATATACAGCCATTAATGTCTAAAACACCGGCAACAAAAGTGAGGACACCCCTAAATGTCCAAATTTAGCACTGCTTGTAATTTTCCCTCCAAAACGTCATGTTACTCATTAGTGTTACTAGGACTCAGGTATGCATTATAAGCAGGTGGGACCAATTTTGTAGTACCGCTCTCACACTCCATCCTACTGGTCACTGAAAGTTCCAACATGGCACCATGTGGCAAAGAACTCTCTGAGGATCTTCAAAGACAAATTGTTGCGCTACACGAAGATGGCCAATGCTTCATTTAAGATTGCCAACACCCTGAAACTGAGCTGCAACACAGTGGCCAAGATCATCCAGTGTTTTGAAAGAGCAGGAACAGACCTCACGTTGGTATTCCAAAGAAACTAAGTGCGCGTGTTCAGCGTCACATCCAAATGATGTCTTTGAAAGATAGGTGCAGGAGTGCTGTCAGCATTGCTTCAAAGATTGACGAGGTGGGGCTCAGCCTGTCAGTGCTCTGACCATACCGCTGCTTTATTGAAGAGGCTGAAGATAAAGGTGGTGGACTGGCCAAGCATGTCTCCAGATCCAAACCCAATAGAACATTTTTGGGGCATCCTCAATGCGGAAGATGGAGGGGCGCAAAGGCTCGAATATTTGCCAGCTCCGTGACGTCATCATGGAAGGGTGAAAAAGCATTCCAGTGGCAACATGTTAAGCTCTGATAAATTTTCTACCCCGGTGAGTTGAGGGCAGTTCTGGAAAAAAATGGTGGCAACACAAAATATTGTTACCTCAGGAACTTTCACTAGGGGTTGTACTCACTTTTGTTGCCGGTGGACTGGCCAAGCATGTCTCCAGAATTAAGCACAATAAAACATTTTTGGGGCATCCACAATGCGGAAGGTGGAGGGGCGCAAAGGCTCGAATATCTGCCAGCTCTGTGATGTCATCATGGAAGGGTGAAAAAACATTCCAGTGACAACCTGTTAAGCTCTGGTAAATTCCCTACCCCGGAAAGTTGGGTGAAGTTCTGGAAAATAATGGTGGCCACACAAAATATTGTTACCTAAGGAACTTTCACTAAGGGTTGTACTCACTTTTTTTGCCGGTGGCTGTATATTGAGGTATTTTGAGGGAAGAAATTATTTAATAAATTCACACTGAAAATTAGTCTGTGTGCAGCTTATATAACATTGTGTCAAAGTGTCATTTTGTCAGTGTTGTCCCATAAAAAGATATATTTCAATATCTGCAGAAATGTGATGGGTGTGCTCATTTTTGTTATACACTGTACATCTATGGACATTAAATGCTTATGACAAGTATTATAAAGCATTATAAATACTATAATAACTATAGTGTTAATAAATTCTGAATACCTGATTTATGTAAAATGTTGCAAAGTGGTTACACACCACACTTTAAAAATGCTTGCCAAATCATAGTACATTTTAAAATAATTAATTATTTCTTCTTTTCTTTTTTTTGTTATAGGATGATCAGGAGCATAGATATGCTAGAGCTTCACCCAGCTCCATTTGTGTTTATTAGCACATTTACAGTATGAATACTTTAACAAAGTTTGTGTTTCAACAAGGTTTGCAGCACATATCCTTAATAACAATGAGAATCGGATAATGCAATGGGGCCATGACAGTACTTCCTAGGTTCTGCCATAAACTATAAGTTCATACATTCGGATGTATTCTGTGAGGTTCAGTATGGACCATAGAGCCAGGGTGTGTCAGTCACTAAGGGAATATCTGAGCTTCCTGTTTTGGCAGTTTGCTGTTAGACATCCTGACATGGGACCTGCTGTCACCCTCCCACCCCCATCCCTGCCCGATGCGCACACACACACATGCACACATAGACACACATATACAAGCCTCCCGCTCTCCCTCAGTAATCTGATTCGCACGCATCGCATGTTACTCAGCAGCGGAGGTTCTGCAGTAATTCCTGTTAAATTTTACACCTGCAGTGCCACGCGAGATGTCTGACATCTCATTCAGAGAGATAGACAGAGAAAACTCCTGACACGAAGCAATATTGTGTGTGTATACAGCCTCAGGCCAGCTGTTGCATCTCTGACTCATAGCTGTCACAGTGCATTGCTGTGCAGGTTTATTTTAAATCTCAATAGGTGCTTATTAAGTAATTTTTTTTTTATTTGTGCATATGATGTGCAGGTAAATAACTTCATATTGATGCAAAAGGTAAAATCCTTCACAGCTGTCTTTTCATAAACCAAAATCTCAGTTATCCATTTATAAAGATAATTTTTAGATTTTCAAATTTATTTTTCTTATTTTTAATCCTGTCTATTTTTATTTGGCAGATAACATTTGGATGTTTTCAACACCTCCAACACATCAGTTCAATGAGCACTGTTGCATCCCATCATTATGACCTTGGGTTGGATTTCAGAGGTAAACCAATGTTTCTTTGTAAAGTCTGTGTCATTTTACATATTCATTGATTCATTCATTGATTTGTTCATTGGTTTATTTATTCATTCAGTTTTTTCCACTTAATCCTACATTAGGACCAGGCGTGGACCCCATGCCCATGACCAATGGGCCCTGAGCAGATACACCCAAAATAGTGCACTAATTTATCGCTGGACACACTAACTCAGACAGACACACACACACACACAAGCACACACTATATAGGGGGAAAGGCATTTAATTCATCTTGAATCCATGTTTTTGGACTGTGGGAGGAAACAGGAGAACCCAGAGGAAACCCACACAGACACGGGGAGAACATGGAAACTCCACCCAGATTGGTATTCGAACCAGGAATCCCCAGCACTGAGAGGCGAACATGCTAACCACAAAGTCAACATGCCGCCGGGCTTTTTTAAAAAATGTATTTATTATTTTTTTTTTTTTTGGGAGCACTAGTAGGGAACAGACGTCAGTCTTGAAGCTCTGGCACTGCATTTTCAGTAGAATTCTAAAAGTCGACTCCCTTATATATGTATAATTTTAGTATTTTTTTTTTCTTCAGGTTTTTTGTTTTAGATAGATAATGGATTAGAAACAGGAATCCCAATGCTGAGAGGAGAATGTGCTAACCTTTAGCCATCATGATGCCCTCTCATACATACTCTTTGCTAATACTAAATTACTCCACAATGTGAATGTGTCAGTAAATGTCCCCTTACAACCGGCACAAGGCACATCGCGATCTTATACATTGCTGATAGATGTGGTGTTCTTAAAATGATGTGTGTTCACACCTTGTACATGTACATTTCTGGTTTCCAATGCCACTGAGTGCTGAATGGTCACCGAATGGTTAGAGTCCTTAAACTACAGTGGGCAGTTCATGATTGTTTATCTGGACATCTGACTTTTATATTGCTTTTAATAGATCAATGCCTTCCTTTGGAAGTCATGCCTTAACCTGCTCTAGTTTTTGTCCCATAGATTATTAATGGGTTACATACAATAAAGTGTACTTACTTGTGAAGTGAAGAACAAACACGATAACACACATCTAGCTTCCTAAATGCTGAGGTAAAAACTTATGACTGGTAAGCTCCTTTATGATATAATAATTTATTTCTGTTATCCAATCACACAGACACAGAACTGCCTCTTCTCTTTCAGTCAGGGGATGGAAACTAATACCTATGTATTGTTTTATTTCTTAGAAAAATGTACCACTATTAGCAATATAAGGAAATCTCAAAAAGCTTTAAAACTGAAATACAGCTCCCAGTTCCTCATCCGCTTTGAAGTTGTGCCCATGTTATTCTTATTGCTATTCTTCTGTTTAAACCAATTCTCATCAAAGCAGCTGCGCTTTCTTTTGTTCTGAGATGCGGCTGGTCGTCTGAGGCTTGCCGTTAATGTGCCATCAGGGATAGAGGGGTCTCACATCCTCGTTAGACGCAGCCGCTGATGTTATTTCCTGCGACTTGGGGCCATCGCTGACAGGACACTTGCTCCTACTAATCTTTCAGCGTACAGAGGAAGAGAACGGTGTTCAGCTTATGTCACGCTGCTGTGGCCACCTGAATCCGAGCTCCTAATGCCGGAGCAGGAAGAAGGCCAGACCACCAACACCGGCTGCTCTTCTCACACAGGCGTTGTTAGGCAGAACACATCCCACAGAGAGACTTGTGAAATGTTGCTCAGTGTTTTCAGAGAAGTGTTAATACACTGAAAGTGATAAAGTTTCAGTGGAGTCTGAAATATTGAGCCAGGGTGTCCATAAAAAGGTAAATCAAATCTGGTGACAAAAAAAGTATCCTAAGTTTGAATCATATAATGTAGAAGCCAAATTTAATCTATGAAGAGCAGGACCAGAGACCACTGGTGAATGTGTATAGGCTTAGAGCCTTATTATGCTTCTTTTATAAATATAGCAGCATAAGCCATGGAGTATTTTGGAAAACTGTTACCATACACAGATTACCACTTAATTAGGAATTCCAACCAGTATGCCGAAACATAACCAAGTTCTCTGGGTTAGAAATGCACAGATGTTTCAACAGAATATAAGACAGTAGAAATATTTGCTATGGTTAAATGTGTTTGTGGTTTGGCATGTCTTTGGGAAAACTAATGTACATGTTTATTCCCACAGATGGGGTCACAGGAAAAACCAAACTGTTATTGGTGATAGGCGCAGAAGTCAACATCTGTAAAGGTATGAAGTGCATTTTTAAAGGTGTATAATCAAAACATATATTTATGTTTTAGAAAAGCATTTAGTATATTACCATTAAGATGGTGTCTTTTTTCAGGATTTGAAAAAAATATGTGATTATTTCAGAAGAATGATGCCTGGTCTCATTTGGCACATTCTACAACAAATGCAGAGACACTGATTGGTGCTCGACTGACCTGGGATATTATGAAACTATGAATTAGACAATGATTTAAAACGTTTGAGCAGCTGTTTTATATAAAAACAAAAGTAAAAAACATACAAACAAGAAAACAACATGAAACAACAGGAAAAAGAACTTATTGACATACTAACTGCTTTACAGACAAAATCAAAATAAAAAAAGTAAAAAAAAGAAAAAATATTTAAAATTGTCCAAACTTTACACTGCAACATAAAGATGACACTTCTAATAACCCTTAACTTAAACTCTGCCACATGCTCATATTGTCAATGTTCCAAATAATAAATACTGTTTAAAAAATAAGCCTTTTTTTCTTCTGGTGAATGCAGGTCCAAGTCAAAAAACTGAATGTTCACTCAGGTCAATGTATCCTGACTAACATTTTTGTGAATGGCTATGAAAAATGTAAAAGATAAAAAGCAAGGAAGGAAGCACTCATCCTGGTGACAGACTGTTGATTAATCATTGGTACAGAATGCTATATTAGAGGTTTTCATCTCTACTGGCCCTGCCTCATTCACCCCCGCTGCTTTATTGAAATGGCTGCAAGTGGGTGATAGACATTTCCGCCTGGCCCGTGGGTGGATTGGAGAGTGACACCCTACTTCCACTCCCACTAGAGAGGAAGTTCCTATCAGAACACAACAGGAAAGGAAGAAAGGAAAACAAGTTGACATCTTTTCACTCATGAAATCACTTCCTACAAGCCGTGTGCTGACCTCACACTTATGGGTTTAATGCAGGTGACTGTAGTTTTACAAAATAAGAAAACATAAAAAAACAGGTACTGTTATATTAATAAACTCTTATGCTTCAAAATTTGGTAATCTTCAGTCAACTTTAATGTTTTATTGATTTTATTTGGTTCAAATAATTTAGCATATACCCAGAGGGAACAAACCTAAATAATACATTTTGATCCCCATTTTCATTTTAATTCACAAAAAATAATAATGTATTGTGACACGATTCAAATTAATGGCAGATTCAAGCAAAGCTACTCTTACTTTTTACACATTCATGCTTGCAGTTTTAATTCATCCCAAATGTGTTTAATAGCATTGAAGTCAGAGCCCTGTATGGGCTAGTCATGTTCTTCCATTCCAAATTCACTTCAGCCATGACTTTACGGGCCATGATGTAACAGAAAAGGGGCTTCCTCTGGATGTTAAAATTTAAAACCGACAATTGCCCAAAATGTATGGCTTGGTGCTTAATTTTTCAGACCTGTGACAATGAAACACCTGATCTCACCGACTAAGAGGTGTGACTCTGTATATATCTACTTAGGCAAAAATAATTGAAGATATAAAATGTTATATAAGCTGTTATGTCCAAACATTTACATATGACTTTGTAAAAATGTTTTGAATTAGCACAGTTCTACACCATGAACCAAAATTAAACCATGTGAAAACGAATCTACGATAAGCTAAAACAGTAATTTGCTCATGTTCTTTCTTAGACATTAATTTTGGCTGTGTATATCTGTTACCATTTAACATACTACACCTAATTTATATTGTTTTTATTATAAATTTCCTAAAATCTTTGGCATTTTATTTAATTGACAACCATTCACAATATTTTGGATTGTGTTTGTTGAAAATTGTGGTCATTTAGAAAAAGAATCTTTGGAAGACAATAATGTTGGATGGATACTTGCACTCAGCATTTCAGTTCATCAAAAGTGTCCAGTAAGATTACAGTCAGGGTGCATGAACAGTTTAATACAGGCCCTATGAAGTTCCACATTAACCTTATCAAACCATAGACTTTACTTTGTGCACAGAGTACAGTCATGTTAAATCAGCCTTCTACAAACTCTTTCCACAAAGTTCACACAACTGTCCAAAATGTCTTGGCATACTGTAAAATTAACTATAAATGAAAACAGGAAAAATCCTGAAATATGGGCAGGATGTCCACAAAATTTTCGCGATTAAATGTTGGTTTTAAGTTTAGATTTGTGATCATAAGATGCAAATATGTTAATTAGGCGTAATTATTAGTAAAATTAACACAAGTTTTTAAAAATAAAGTGGACAAAAAACTAAAAAGATGGGTCCTAACAAATAATGGGTGCCATCGATGTCTCCAATAGTAGAATAATAGAATAGAATAAAAAACACACACAGAAATTTCACATCAGCACAAGGTCACATGAAAACGAAGCAAGACTGTATAAGGAAGGAACAAAGACAAACTGATTGTTTAGAGAGTTGCGTTTTATGTGAATGTGTGTGTGTGTGTGTGTGTGTGTGTGTGTGTGTGTGTGTGTGTGTGTGAGTGTGAGTGTGAGTGTGAGTGTGTGTG
>JAOUQT010323023.1:0-14006 GCA_025769995.1 Xyliphius kryptos | reverse complement strand
TGTGTGTGTGTGTGTGTGTGTGTGTGTGTGACGCTATTGTACCTTACACAGCTTTGCCTCAGTTCAGTCAATATTGGAAGCATTTCTGAAGCAGCTGATTTGCAGTCATGTGCTGTGACCATAAGGATCTTTCTCAGTGAACTTACGAGCCCGCATGTAGTGTACATGGTTTGCCTAAAGAAATGGTTGCATGCGGGCCAGCTTGCTGGAATGTCAGGAAGCTTCAGGCATGGCTGTTATGGGCTCTGAGCCATGTGATGCACGCACGTGACTGATACATGGGTGTTCTGAATCTCCACATGAGCTATAGCAATTATTACAAAATACTTTACAAAATTAGGTTTTATATTGAGCTTCAACCATGCAGCTAAAGCCTTTTTTGGAGTTGGCTTCTGATAATGCAGGTTTTTCGCACTTCTCTTGACTTTTCGCGTCCGTTATCAGCTGCCACCACTCCCGTGTCTTCGGCTACCACTCCCTCTGCCGTCATTTCCTAAGAAATTTGCTGTTCTGCTCAGTTTTTTGATCTGACACATCAGATAATTTCCAAACTCTACTCTCAGTCTTCTTTACCTTTTCTGTTCCCTGTACTCTATTTACAACTCTTGTTGCCTCCAACGCTGGCACCATTCCTATTTTGTACACTGATCTCACCTCTAAGATGCCCAAACAAATATTTTCTATCCACACATTAGTGTTACTCCAAATATAACTGGGTCATTCGAATTCGAAGAGCTCTGCTAAAGCCACTCCTTTTCAAAGGTATCCACAATGCCTTCTCTGTTTGTGGTACGGGTACAGTTTGTACCTTGATGCTCCCAGGAATTCTAGTTAAACAATAACACACTTGTTTCATTTCCCTTGTTTTCATCTCCCTTTTTTTTCAAATTTAGAGTCAAGTGTTTGTCGAAAATATAAGTAATTTAACATGATGTTAAGTCAGATTATTCAAATGGAGCCTAAGTGTATATTCTATCAAACTCTGATGTTCAGGTTATTTATTTAGCATTCTGTTTATTCTTTAAAAATATTCAAGAATAAAGTAATAAATAGCCAGAAATGATAAACATTTCATCTGTATAGAATTACATAGCATACCAACATCCATATAGCATTGTAGTCGGTGAATGGGTTTAAATAAAGAACTGTGTCTTTAAATTCAGACGGAAACAGCTTCAAGGACTCAACTATCCTGTAGTTAAATATATAACTGTAGATGTTCTGCAGCTGTGAATGAGAGGAATAAGTAAACTGGCTTTATAGCTATAAATGGAATATAAAAGCTTTTGATGAATGCCATGGAACAGTGGTTTGTCTTTTGTCAGTTTCAACATGACACTGCATTTTCTCAGACTGTGGTTGGTTGGTGAGACATGAACAGCAACATGAAAACTTGTTAACAAGCCAGAAAAACTTTAGACCTGTGTCCCATGAGTTAGTTTTTCACTAGGGTGTGGTACCCATAACTGTGGATTCAAATCCCAGGTCCATTGAAGTTTCCAATATGGATGTTCGAGCCCATCATGTTCGTTGCTGCCAGTGTTCTGTATCGCCAATCGTGTTCTAAACAAGTTTGTAAGTCGCTTTGGATCGTCTGCAAAATTACCAAATGTTATTTTGTCTAAATTCAGCGCTGCGTTGGGAGATACATTTTAGTTTCGTTGAACATGTCATATGGGAACTGGCTTCTTCAAATCTCCCTGTGTGGTAATAAAAGTTCTTTTTGATGAAGTGGTGCTTTTCCAAGGGTGAGTTTCTACTTTGTGCTCCGTGTTTCTGGTTTGGGTTCCATACCAACCACAATTCTCATCAAAGTAAAATGACTTCTGAAGAAATCATTGGAATTGAAATGTGCTTTCTCTTCCTTTCTCAGTACAGAAAAGTGCACATTAGGTGGAAAGAAGTTTGTTTAGGAAAATCCCCGAAGTGTTGATATAAAAATAAAAAGTGTATTACAGCAATAAATTGTGCCCATTCTGCATTACAGGGTGTTTCAACAGCATCTGTTATGTGTAGGATCAGCCCCTCAGAGATGACCATTAGTATTAAACGATTACATTCTGATTCATCATTGTCTTGTGTTTCTATATAGTCATTATTGACTGCTGTTTTTTTAAAGGGGCTCCTGAGTGCATTCGTTCCAGTGTAGTCAGCTCATCAGAATTCTTTTTAACTGAAGCCAAAAATGTGTTAGAAGGGTGAAGGCATTGCTGAAAGATGACATCAGTATATGACTAAGGTGGAAGTGTGAAGAGGTGTGTGTGTGTGTATGCGCCTGTACAAATCCTGGTTACACATGCGCATGAGGGAACAAGCTCGCCCCCACAATATAAATAATTTAGTTTTAAAGTGAAATTACGTTGTCTGGTTGTTTATGATGGTTTGGTTAAGTCTTTGCAAAATGAATAAAAGTCTATGTAAAGGCTCCAGAATGGATCAAAACAAATGTGTGTGGGGGTTTGTGTGCACTGGAAACCCAGTTTTGTACTCAGAGTTACCACAGTTGAATTATTTGGCTGTAATGTCCATAGTTCTAGTCGACCATTTAAACATGACAATGTTCAGCACAGATTAGACTCATGGCTGTCTGGATACAAACCAGGATCAACTTCTATGGATTTTTGTATTTGCCTCACTGAAGCCCAGTCCTCAGTAAACCTGCTGTATTTTGTTTGCTGTGTCCTTTGGAAACTGTTATGTCCTTAAACTATAGTTCTCCTCTCAGCAGACTGCATTAAACTGGTTGCTATTGGATTCAGCTGGAAAAAGCCTGTTCAGGCCCATAAACCCACGCATAGGTTGCGCGCCACCTGCTGGTTGAATGCAGAAGACTTCACATATGAGCTTTGTTAGAGGAGGTGGGTGTTCTAGGAATCCTGTTTAGGGCTGGTCAGCAAAGCAGCTTTGTGATTGGCTGTGACTTCCTTTCATGTGCTCTGCAGTATGATTGGATGGGTGTCTGCAGCTCCTTTTACGTTTAGGTTTTACCAGCAGGGGAGAATATGTTAGTGTTAAAAAGCCCCATCCCATCCGTCTCTGGGATTTTCCATTCATTTTATTTGTGGTTTAGCCTGGTGCAGGTGGGGACATTCTGAAATTAAGGAACTAGACACATTAGTCATTAAATATCATATAATAGGTTTAGATATTTTTATTCCAAGAGGGCTATTCGATGCAAATGTCAACCTGAATCATGGGGAAATTGAGAGCACAGGGAAAACGGTTGTTATACGCTGGTAAGGAATGTTCACATTAACCTTTATGGCCACCTCAATCCACATTTGATATGAGTGTGCGAAATATCACTACATCCATCTGTCAAAATTACAGTCCTACCATCCATTAGAGAAGTTACTGGAGCATCAATCTCTGTAAAATGCCCCTAAATCTGTCATCCAGTAGCTGGTGGAATATCAGGTGTTCATTTAAAAGATAGCTTTTCCTGCTGAGCAAGTGATGCTCACTCACATACAGGGACATCTGAGAAGCAGCTTGTAACAGCCCATTTAAGATGTATGCATGTTAGTTGAGGGGGGATTCTGATACCTAGAGATACATGGTGGTGATCGTTTGTTAGCCTTTTCTGTACTTTTGTGATATCCAGGATTGTGATAAATGGAAGTTTGAGCACGTGGCAATGCTTTCTCCTCTTGCTCTGGTTGTCCCCCTGTTTTTAGGTCCGGACAAGCAGATAACCACCATATCAACATTGGGACAATCATAGGCTTGTCGTTAAGGAACCAGCCCCGTGACCTGAAGGCCTCCCTGTTAGAAGTCCTATGCCATAGCTGAAGTGCCCTTTGGCAAGGCACCTAACTCCAGTTGCTCCCCGGGCAACGTATGCCGGGCTGCCCACCGCTCCGGCACATGTGCTCACTCGGTGTGTGCTTCGATGGGTTAAATGTGGAGGACAGATTCCTCTGTTTATAGAGCACAGTAGGTTAAATAGATCACTGTATTTACCCATCAACATCTTGCCGCAGTACATTTTGTTGAAATTGTCAGCTGCAATGTCTTTGCATTACAATAAGGATTATTCGGATTAGAGGACCGGGTCAGACATGATATAGCATTCCTGAAGAGGGTTTAAACCCTTAACCTTCAGAACTTAAAAGTTCACATTTGGTGGATTTATTTTTTTATTTTTATTTTTATTTTTTTTTAAATTATATATATAAAGTTGGTTTCAAGCAGCAGCCGTTCAAGTGATGACTGTTCACCTCGTTTAAAATCATACCCTGGCAATTTACACTACATGAACAAAAGTATTGAGACTCCTTTATCATTTCTGTTGCCCGCCCATTGTGGATGTAATAGTTTTCACTGTTTGTGGATGTTTTTGCCAGTCAGTCAGAAATATATTTTTCTAACTGATGTTGGACGAGTAGATGTGGTTCTCTGTTCTAGTTTAAACTAATTGTGTTGAATGAGGTTGAGAGTAGGGCTTTGTGCAGGGCAGTTAAATTCCACACCACCCCACACCAAACTCCCTGACCCATGCCTTTATAGACCTTGCTTTGTGCACTGGGTCACACTTCATGTAAGCAAATGTGGGCAGTTTCTTTGATCTTATTTAATGCATGAACCTGTTAATATAAACATTCCATTTCCACTCTATAGAACATAACTCACTCGGAATTTCCTTTTTTCACAGGAGCGCTTTGCAGAGATATTTGGAAATGACGCAGCAGCAGAAAGCAGACGATCACAGGAAAGCTTCAAGAAATGGCTGCTGGCGGGGATGACCCTGTTCACAGGAGTCGTCGTGGGCTCATTCATTGTCCAGAAGCGCCTGTAAGGAATGCCCATGGTGCATCTCTAACTCCTCCCAGTATAGACCTTGATTTAACATGAAGGAACTTACACCCTCTTTTTTTTGTATTTTTTTTGTTTGCCAAGAATTGTCTTGTTTACACTCATCATTCCCAACTTGCACTGTGGACGGTGTGAATGGCCCAAGCACAACTGTTAATTTAATGGATCCATATCCAACACATTGCAAGGGGGAGCTGTTGCTACTTTTTTTTTTTTTCTCGATAAACATTTATGATTCTTCATCAGAGGTTTTAGTAGAACTGATCGCTTTTTATGTTGTAGGATAAAAATTCTTGCTCATTCTTTTTAAGAATCTACATTCTTATTTTATTGTCAAAGAAAATAGTAGCAATTATGCTACTGATGAGTAAAGCAGCAACTTGCAGCTTCACATCCGGACGCTTAGTTCATGTTCTTGTGAAAGGAATAGAGCTCTATGTTAAACTGCACTACAGTTACAGTCCTGTGAGGCTCTGGAGCAGCCTGTGACTTCTTCACAATGGCAGACAAAAAATAAAGTTGCTTAATAATTTATAGTTATTTTTTAAAATCCTCTCGTAGGAGTTTTTTAGTGAGAAATCTGTAATTTTAGAGCAAGTTTCATGTCCAGGAGGCCACATCCAGAATTAACATGAAGACATTTAGGGGCTGTTAGTGCAGATTACTTTATCAAACCCTCACCCAAGAGAAACCCTGTTCTGTTGGGAGTCAACAAGTTAAGTTCCCGTATGTTTGTTTTAAATGTTCCATTAAACAGAAACTAATTTTGTTGACAATGTGGTAGCTTTATTTTCACACCATTGGGAGTATTTTGAGACGAGCTAGAACCAGGCCTGTACTGTTTTCTTTACTGATCGCTGGCCACCTAGCACAGCATCATGCGCGCCTAACATGTAACACACATTTTATAGACAGACTTTAGATGAAACCACAAGATTTCCCAGAGGGTCGTGTGGTCTTTATTGATTACGCTCTAAAAAATGGGATCAGAACAGCTTTTAGATTTATAGTCTTGATCATTAGTTCCATTTGCAGTGAATCATGGTAGGCCTAAGTTTCAACCACATTGCTCTAAGGCGAGCGTGCGTATATTTTGTGCATGTACATCTTACTAAATGACACGGCGGGGCGAACTTGATTCATCTAAATTTCGTAGTGTTTCCTGTCTGTATGCAGAGAGAAGGTGCATTTTAAGCTGTTTTTTGTTTCTCGATTCCACCTGATTTAAATTTCAGACATTTGTTGTGCTTCGCAGTAGCCGTGAGAAATCTGGCAGATCGCACATCGCAATACCTTGTTGTGACTCTTGTTTTTAAGAGAAGATCATTTGCGATGGTCTCTCCGGCTAAGATTGTCAGAACACACTCCGTAGAGGTGCTACAATATTAACATTATGTACAATGTGCTTTTTTACTTTTATTTTAAAAGGAGTTCGAGGGATATTTTAATTTAAGTAATTAGCAACTTGCGACTGTGATAACATCACTTTCAGTGAATTTTTGTATTTTTTTTCTGGCACATTTACTATAAACTATAGGGTTTATTTGTGCCACTGTGAATGGTGCACCCCAACACGGTCCAAAAAGCAAGTTACACCATCTGCTGCATCACAACCACTGTGCGCGTGTTAGTTTTATGGCATGTGGTTTTAACCATGACCTCATGAACCTCCATGTAACGTAATATCTTGATTCTTTCCCAATTTGATAAACAAAAAAAAATCAAGTTTCTCATCACAGTATTAATATAAAAATTTAATATTTCATAATTATCTGGCACTTTTTATTATTTACAGATGCAGACAGGTTTATAATTGACAAAATTGTGTCTATACATAAACTCCCCCTTTTAACTAGAACATTTTGAAATTGTGTAAATGATTGGACCCTCATTAAAAAACATAACACAAATAACTAAGAAGCATGACTGGTGTTCTTAAAAAGTTTTTAAAAGGTTCAAATCAAAATATTGTGACACAAAACCCCTTTTAATTGGCTATTATAAAAACATTCTGTTAAAACTAGTTTGATTCCAAAAAGTTAGATTCTGATGTCACATGTATGTGAGCTGGTCCTCACATCAAAAATAAATAGGCCATTCCTTAATTACAGCTGATTATTTAAACCCCCCCCCCCCCCCCCATCCCCAAATTAAAAATGGATCTAGGGGTGCCAACATTCCAGTGGTTTACAAATACTAAATATTGCTGTCTTGCATATTAAAAATAATCTAAATATGTGCCCATTATGCTTCATTCAGTATAGCAGTATGTTACTTTGTACCTCTTTAATTGCTACAGTGACCTTGACTTCAAAAATGGGGCAACACTGCGCTTTGGAATTTGATTTGGGTTAAACGGCGTCCAATTGATTCACCTTTCAGATTGTATCGTTTTCATTATTCACCTCTGGTGCGTTTCTGTCTTTACTGCTGTTGTGATGCTGCGTTCATGGCACATCGAAAACCCGGAGATTACGAGTTCAATTAATAAAAAAAACATAGTTAAACTCGCAGTCGCTTAGATCTCCGGCTTAAAAACTTGTTCAGAGATTCTTCCGTGCTTGATTTCCTCAGTTCTAACCACACACACACACATTGTGCATGATATTCCAGTAATATTCCAAACTGCTATTCAGTAAGTCATTTATTATTGTATGTGATGGTTGCGGCGTTTAATATATTTTATTAAATATAGCAACGAAATATAGGTTTAGCAACGATGTCTGTAATAGATCATCAGTCCAATAGTCTACTTGCGCTTTATTAAATCTAAAATGGCTATTGGTGTGATATCGTATACACGTCCCTCATGAAGACGACAGAGTGCGAGCTTCTTACTGTGAGGTATCCATATTAGTTTTTGCGTTAATTACATGAACGCACATTTTTTTTAAGCGATCTGAAGTTCCTGAAGAGGAGTTTTACCATTAACGCAGCCTAATTGTAGATGCTTTCACGTTCATGGCGGTTGAAAGCTGCTTGTCGCTCAGTGTGTCCTCGTGCTGCTCTGCGCCTCAGAGACAAACATTTAAGCTTAAAAAAAATCATTTAACAGACGCCAAATTAAATATCTATGTCCTTTGGTGGTCTGTTTTTCAGGAGTTGAACTTTCAAAGGGGTCACAACATGGGAGATACAAATGGTTGTCTTCATTGTAGAGGTGCCGCTGTACAGGGTATTAATATGAAACGCAGCCTTGCCGTATGGAGTTAAAAAAGGAGTGAGTGAGGGGGTATTGAATTGAGCCTGTGTGCCAAAACAGAAATAAACTCCATAATAAACCCATTTCCATCTACCTAGTTAAAAAAAACAAAACTCATCTTCATAATTATTGAACTCTGATTATGAGGTACATCTTTCCAAAACTCAAGAGTCTGACTGTCTATACTGAGTGATTATGTACCAAATGAGACTGACGATATTTGTAACTGCCCTTTGATGTATAGTCCAGCTGCTGTGTAGACACTGATTTTACAAAATGCATTCCATAAAGAAGCCAATTTGCTGCTTGCATGCTGTGTGTTTACTGAAAGACAGACTGAGTGTTCTGCGCTGATAGTGGATGAGAAAAGTTTGGCCAAGTGAAATGACCAGCCTTGGCACTACACTATTTAAACTAGTTAACTTAAATGACATTTAGAGTAGATTAATAGCATAGTACAAATATTTAATGCCTCTTGGACAATTTGAGAATTATTTATGATATTTGGTGTAAGCGCATAGTGTTCTTTCCTATGGCCTTAAACTTTTGTTACTCATTGTGTTTGTACTTGGTCGAATTCACCTGAAAAGAGGAAGACAAAAACTATTTTTTTAAGACTTTGGCTTTATTTAAACAGCACCATTCCTGATATGGCTCTTTTGTCTCAACATGAATAAAAATCGTTTCAACCCTACGAGTTCAGTTTGCGATTGTGTTCATGCTAACTGATTACAGAAAGTGTCATTATATAATTTGGTGTACAGTAAACATTGCTATGATAGTACCAGACAAAAGTTTTGCTTTATTTATTGTGTATGTTATTACCATAGAGATGGATTTTGTAGTTCTACAATTAGACTGTCAGGACCACCATAGTACCACTCTTAATACTTTCTCATTCCAGCAGAGTCCCTGAGGTGTTCAAATCAAACTACAGCCGCACTGCTGCAGAACTGGAAAAAAACACCCAAGCTGTATAAAAATAATTGTAAAACTACAAAGTCCATCTATCTGGTAAGTGGAGCAAGAAGGCAGTGTCCAAACTTTTGGCCTGTGCTGTATTTTTATCAGAACACACAAATGGAACAAAACATGAAGTGGTTAAGTGTTTGGTGGTGACATTTTACAAGCAAAAGTTTGTGTGTGGCTTCAGTCTCATTCATAAGCTGAAAAGTTGCCACTGGTTTGACTTTTAAGCAAAAGTTAATTTCTAAGTTTTTTGTTTAAAGTTATTTATTTAGTCTTTATTCATTCTAAGGGAATTCGCAAAAGGTTGGTTTAGATAAATATTTGCTGGAAATATAAATACTTGCATCCAAAATGGCAAATTCAGCAAAATGTGCAGAATTTTTTTTGGGATCGGCACATACAATTGTTCTCTATAGAACTGTTAGTGGATTCAGCATGCTGATGTGTGAAATTAAGTTTGTTGTTACTTTATTAGTATGCATTACTTAATGTGTAATCGGTGGGGTTGATCACATGGTGTCAACAAAAGTGCTAATAAATTCAAATTTATTTTTTAACATAATGCTAATTTTTTTTTATTAAAAGTTGATTATTTAAGCATTCCAAATTCAATAACCAATGTTGATTGTGAGAACACAATTTCCCCGGAGTCCTGCCATCAATTTGTAATGCTTTTATACACTAATCATTTAAGACACCCCATGTTAAAGTAACCAAAAAAAAAAAAACAATCTTTATCCCACCCATCAGCACGCTGCATTCAGTTACATTTCTATGGGGAACTTTTTGCAAATGATTAAAATGGGAATTCTTTAGTAATGACGTTTACAGATCTAGAGTTCTTTATTTTACATCTTATTTAATTCAATAAATCTCTTAACACATTGTTTAACTGAATAAGTGACCGGCCTACAACATTTTTACAAAGAAATTATGGTGTTTCCACTCACTACTGATCATCCAAAAAAGTAATCAATGAGTTATATATTCACTTGAGCTCTTAAAGACAGAATGAATTCATTTCCATTGCCCTTTTTCATAGTCCCACTTGGAAGAGAAACCTTCAATTGGGTTTATTCTCATATCCAGCATCCTCTTCACCTGCTTGGCTTCCCACTCTTCATCAAATGTATGAGGAGGAGGAGGGTATACTGAGAATAAAAGAGGGGCTATTAACCAAATGTTAAATATACAATTTGAAACCACCTTTTAATGTTAAATATGCAAGATCTACAGTGTCACTTATTATATAAACATGATAATTGACCAAAATTGTGTGCACTGTGGACTCATCTGCCTAAATTTAGAAAATGCTATATGGATATCTTCCGGAACAGTGTTGGGTCTGCTTTGTTTCCAGTCATTCAAAATTTCATAGGTTTAATGTGTGCGATAAGGGAGACACTTAATTCTTACCAAAAAAGCGCTGCCAAAGAACCACGAGACCGGTCAATCCAGTAAAGAAAAAGATTCCACCCACCACAGTCTTCCATTCATTGGACGGCTTCTTCATTTCTGCATACGTGTCTTTAAACATAATTCTGTATACTGAGACAAAAAGCAGACATAAAACCCCAGTTATTTGGGTATATAATAAATATAAATTATATTCATTAATAGGTTTAAGTGGATCAATACAAGAACTTAGAACATTGACAGAACACACAGGCAATTTTCTCCTCATTTGACAGGTTCTTCCAGGGACCCTGCTCTTTTTGTTTCAGGCTCTTTTCAGTAGAACTCAGGCCATCAGTGTAGGGTCTATCTGGTAAAGGAATATCCCGACGATCCCAGTACATGGGCAGAGTCATGTCGGTCTGCTGTGACACTTCTGAGAGACGGAGAATAGAAGGCCATGTTTTACAGGGGAACTTGTGTTTATTCTATGCTAAAGTAACAGTTGACCTCTAAACCTAAAATAAACATACAGAACAATACATTTATCCTTACCATGCCCATGACTGGACATCCCAGCATTGATGCTGCGGAGAGCCATCACTCCCCGACTGGACAACAGCGTCCCAACTCGTCCTGCAGTTAAAGACAACATCTGCAACACAAGAGAATACAGGTAAACACAAACCATGGCACCATTACTAGCATGTCTACAGCTCAAGAACTTTATTTCCAAACACCCATATTTTTTTAATACAAAGTTTGTCATTTTTATGGCAGGATGAGGATTTTGCTTTTATGTGGAATTTTTAAAAAGTATTTTTATTATATTCATTCATTATCACCTACTAGGGTCGTGAGGGAGTTCCCCATGCCCATCCAGAGGAGAACATTTGAAGAACTTGGCGGATATACCCAACCTAAGCTAAGCACTCACAAAAACACCATATGGGGAAATTTAGAGCTAGTTCTTTGATGACAGCTCATTTTAAATGTCAGTTATCCGTTTTGTGTTTTTTCAAAATTTGATCAGTCAACACGAATTTAAAGTGATTCTTTGAAATGTCAGTTAACATTCTAAATCATTTCAGGTTGGTCGAAAAAATTGTGTCTTAATAAACCTACATTTGTACACAGTACCATCATTTTAGAACTTGATTAATGCACTGCATGTTGATGATTTAACACTGCTGCTTAGTGAGGAGTAAATAAAATGGGCTGTTCCAAACATATTTGGGCAAAATGTACATATTGTTCCCCTTTCCCAGAGAACACATCTCTATTTGAATGTGCAGCTGTAGTACCAAGGCTGCATTGCTCATCTCTAATGCAAATCTCTCATGCTACCACATTCTAAAAGTGATCTGTTGGATTTAAATCCAGTGACCAGAAAACAGCTTCTCAAAAACAATGAAGTTCTTGTCAGATTCCTAAAACCCGAATCAAGATAACTTCTGTCATAGGCTGAGTCAGTTGGATGGAAATAACACTTAGAAAATGGGTCACTTGTGACAATGAACAGATGCACTTGGTTATTAATATTACTCATAGAACATACGGACAAAAATATTGACATGCAACACCAACAGGAACTTTAATGACATCATAGTCTAAATCCATCTTGCGTTCAGTTACGGTTTATTACTAAGGTGTTGATGTGGTTGAGGTCAGGGCTCTTTGTGAGCTGGTCCAGTTCCTTCATGCCAAACGTACATAACAGCGTTTTTGGACCGTGCTTTGTAAACTGGGACATCATCGTAAAATGCACCTAATTTTGTAAGTAATTTTAAAATGTTTAACATCCTGTTATAAGTACACCAAAATGCAGGAAATGAGATCTCAGCTTATTATCTTCCAGGTAATTGTATACTATAGTCCATTAGCACCCTCCATAATTTTTTATTTTTTTTTAATTGAAGACGCATGAACTCACTGAAAAAGCTTTTTGTCAACAAACACTAGGTGGGTCCGGCATAACCCAAAGGAGGTGTACGAAGAAAATCACCTCATACCCACAGTTAAGTATGGGGGAGGATTGGTGAAGCAGCCTGTTTCTCCTCCAAAGGACCTTCCAACCTTGTAAAGGATACATGGGATCATGAACTCTTTGAAATACCAAGACATTGAAATCAGAATCTTGTAGCCTTTACCCAGAAGCAAAAGATGGGTCATCACTGAGCCTTTCAGCAAGATAATGACCCCAAACATGTGGCCAAAGCTATTCAAAAATGGTTCACCGGACACAAAAATCAAGCTCCTCTCATGGCCATCTTAGTCTTCAGAGCTCAGCCCAATAGAAAACCTGTGGGGTTATTCTGAAGAAGAGAGTGCCTAGGAGAAGTCTCTGGACAATTTAGAGAGACTGTGCAAAGAGGAATGGTCAAAGATCCATCCGTCTGTATTTTCCGCATCCGGTGAGTTGTTATAGAAGATTAAGTGCCGTATTAAGTGCTGTTGGCAAAAGGAGTGTATGGGGGTGCCAATAATTGTGGCACACATGATTTTATACAAACGATTTTTCAA
This sequence comes from Xyliphius kryptos, assembly GCA_025769995.1. Lineage (NCBI taxonomy): Eukaryota > Metazoa > Chordata > Actinopteri > Siluriformes > Aspredinidae > Xyliphius > Xyliphius kryptos. The sequence continues at coordinate 1,102 of JAOUQT010323023.1, read as the reverse complement.
AACACAGTTATGATAAAGACAAGACAATATACAGGACAATGAACATTTCAAGTAGTGCGGAGAACATTGCAGGTGGCCCACTGTGTGAGCCGCAGGTGCAAAATCTGTCCAGGTTAAGTCCAAATCTTTAATGGTATATCTGCCTAAAAGTTATATGACCTCAATCCCAAAAACTCTTTATTTTTTTTATATATATTGTGTTCTTCAGCATATCAAACTACAAAGCTCTAATGTATATTAGAACTACAGAACTACAGTTCTGAGGAACACAGCGGCCTGGTTTCACTAAAATGGACGAATCTGGCAAAGTTTCCAGTCTGTGCCGCTACGCACACGAATAAACAGCCCGTCCACATTTATACCACATTTTAACTACAATTCAGGTAAAAAACCGAGAATATTTACGTTTACAAATTCCTTAAAACTCATAAAGTTAATTATATAGTAAACAGGTGTTTCGTTTCTGAGGCAAAAACTCGACCAGACCTTTTAATTTCCAACAAAACTTGGAAGTGTGAAACGAAGAAAATGTTTAATATCGCTATATCAACCCATTCAACGATTATTTGATTCGTTTTCAGTTGCAAAGCCACAACGAAAAGCAAAATGTATTGGTTTAGGACCGAGTTTGTGTTTGTGTGTTTGTAACTCCGGAGTTCAAGAAACGGCTTTTATTTCTAGAGAACTGAAGCGGCCATCATTATAACGCATTAAGACGCTGCTAACATTAGCAAACTTACCTTTTAGAGGAAAATACTTTACTAAAGTGATGTGCTCACTGATGTACTGACAAACAGTAACCACAGTCTCTAAAAGGTCCAGTAAATAGAAGCGTAATTGCGCAGAAAGCAGCTGCTTCTAATTCTGTTCAACAAGCTACGCAGCAGTATTTGGGTTGCCAGATTGAAACATGGACTATTCATTTATTATATAACAGTTTCTTTCAGTCGATTTGGTACATTTCTCACTTCGTGATTTAAATTGGCATCACAACAAATGCATTTCCCAAAACATTTAGTGTAAACAGGGCGGCATGGTGGCTTAGTGGTTAGCACATTCCCCTCTCAGTGCTGGGGATGGCGGTTCAATCCCTATCTGGGTG
>JAOUQT010323015.1:0-14007 GCA_025769995.1 Xyliphius kryptos | reverse complement strand
TTGATGCCTTCAGTGGGAATCTACAATGTAAATAGTCGTGAAAATACAGAAAACGCATTGAATGAGAAGGTGTGTCCAAAGTTTTGGCATGTACTCTACGTAAATGCTTTTCACCTCAGCATTTCTACCTTCTGTTACAGGTGATCTATTGTCCAATGGCAGCCATAAGCTAAAACCATGTTAATGACTTGAAAAAAAATGCATTGTATTTCTAATTTCCCCCAAATTTGTGGGACCACGTGTCAAAATAAAGAACTTTAGGTCACGTAGATGGTTCTTAAACCACAAGCCTTAGACTGCTCTTGTCTTTAAAATTGTTACAATAAATAAGTTCTTAGGCTAGTTTTTAGTGTAGACTTTAGCATGTTTTTGAATTTTTATATGATAGTGGAGCAATTGCTAAAATAAAAAATCGCTGAATGCTTAATTTAATTGATCTGTTAACATACTATATGAGGTTAGACTACATAATGCATTTTGTATTTACAAACAGTTAAAACCCTTATGTTTCTCATGTTTTATTTATTTTAATTATAATTTATAATGTCTTATATTTACCAGTGTGTACAATCTTTAACTTAACAGTAATTAGAGGGCTTTGTTAATAAATAAAACTATCTTTGTCATCAAATTAGAAGTACAATAGCTTCCCATCAAACTTTTTGGTGTCCTCACACAGCAATGGCATTAGTGTTTGCTTTCCAATCAGCCTGGCCAAGATTTTGTCTTTGTGGACTTTGTATGTGTCTGTGTAAGATTAAAAAGTGATGGACTTCATGTCTGATTACAAATCCTTTGAAATAGTTTAAATGTAGGTTGAAAATATTCACATTTCATGTCAGTGTAAACATTATTTGTGTTGGATTATGTTTTGTAATATAAAATGTAGTTATTTCTATCTTTATTATGCATTAACATATAAATAAAACGTAAACTGCAGTTTCATTTTCTTATTATTCACTCTTTATTCTCATACCTCCCAGGACATCTGCATCTGTATTTGTATATATAACTGTACAGATCTGCACCGTAAGCCTTCCAATCAAGCCCACACATTCTAGATTTATTTTATTTATATACTAAAACAATGATGTGCTAGGAGCCTAAGGTTATTTAAGATGCTGGAGTTGGACATGGGATTTTTTTTTTTTCAAATCTATACATTTTGGTGATAAATAATCGAGAAAAAAATGGGGAAAAGTTCATTTGGAGAAGAAATTTAATTCAAATGAAAATTCCTAAGAAAAGTAGTATGCAAGTGCTACTCAAAAATGGTAACTTCAAGAATGTGCACAGGTGTATGTACTTACTGCAAATCCAATCACTAATTTTTCTATTGGCTATTGGTTAGAACACTAGCAAGGGAATTTAAAACAATCACATTAAATCAATGTACACCCATGGACAAAGTTGTTTGTACCCCTCGGTTAATGAACAAAAAACCCACAATGGTCACAGAAATAAGTTGAATCTGACAACAGTCAAACATTGTTTTCCAACAATGCTTAAACAGAATTAATAAAAAACAATAAACTCATTAAACAGGCCTGGTACCCTTAAATTAACATTTTGTTGCACAACTTTTTGATGCAATCCCTGCAATCAAACGATTCCTGTAACTGTTAATGAGACTTCTGCACCTCTCAGCAGGCATTTTGGCCAACTTCTCATGAGCAAAATGCTCCAGTTGTCTCAGGTTTGAAGGGTGCCTTTTCCAGATGGCATGTTTCAGGTCCTTCCAAAGATGCTCAGTTGGATTTAGGTCAGGGCTCATAAAAGGCCACATCAGAATAGTCCAATGTTTTCCTCTAGTCCTTCATGTTTTTTTTAGCTCTGTGTTTTAGGTCCTTATCCTTTTGCAAGACCCGTGACTTGAGACCATGCTTTCTGATACTGAGCAGCACATTTCTTTCTAGAATCCCTCGATAGTCTTGAGATTTCATTGTACAGATTCAAGACCCATTGTGTTAGATGCAGCAAAGCAGCCCCAGAACATAACAGAGCCTCCTCCATGTTTCACAGTAGGGACAGTGTTCATAACTTGATATGCTTCATTTTTCCATCTGTAAACATAGAGCTGATGTGCCTTGGCAAAAAGTTCTATTTTTGTCTCATCTGTCCGTAGGGCATTCTTTTAGAAGCTTTATGGCTCGTGAACATGTAGTTTGGCAAGATTTTTTGTTTCAACAACAATGAAAACAATGGCGTTTTTAACACTGATCTGCAGTGAAAAACACCTGCAGTCATGACACCTTGGAAGGCGGCTGGACGAAGTGAAGTGGCAAGGACCATGGCTCCAACAAGAGAAATATCTCTTGAAACAAAATAGAGGATTGTGAAACTTCTTGAAGAAGGTTACACTTCAAGGTAACTTAACCAAGGGGTACCAACAATTTTATCCACGTGTGTAGTTGTACTTGAAAAATTTAAATCCTGTCAAGCCTCAGCTGTCTCAATGATTCCTTTAACAATTTTAGTTATACATGACAGTATCATTTTAAACATCACAAACTGCATAATTAATCCTTCTAATGAACATTCTCAAAACATGTGAGTATGATGTTTGTATACAGAGAACAACAGTGTTTTTATATTTTAACTATTCTTTTAAGTAGTGATTTTTCACAACCTTATGTTAGTTACTATGGGCAGCACATTGGCTTGGTAGTTAGCACGTTTGCCTCTCAGCGCTGGGAATCCAGGTTCACCCCGTGTCCATGTGGTTTTATATATAAAACTTGTCACTGTACTTATTACTTTATGTTGTAGTTATTTTATTGCACTGTTTTTAATAATAGTATTTTGTCCTTTATTATTCTGTGTATTATAATGCTAAAAAGGGAAGAACTGTGATAACTGCAATTTCCCCCAGGCATTAATAAAGTATTCTGATTAAAATCTTGTCATCTGATTAAAAGCTCTTCATTGGGGTTACATTTAAAATTAATCAAAAGTAGCCTTTTTTTTATTTTTAGAAATTTTATTATAAACTTCATGAAATTTGACATATTACAAATATAAGTGTAAAAAGATAAAAACAAAGTAGAAGATTTTTAATGTGCATTATAAAATTTCAAACATAAAAAATTATACTGATGACATGCTTTTTTATTCAAATTAGTTGTGGACATGACTTAGTAGGATACAAGATCATTAAATCATAGGAATGAATGTTAAAGTGAAAACATTTTCTGTTGGCCACAGTTTTAAAACATTCAGCATAAGGTATAAAATCCGGTGTATGGAATTTATTTAAACATGATTAGTTGGACTGACTTTCAGGTTTATACACCATAACCACCAACATAACTACCATGATCAAAGACAGAGAACTGATTAAAATATCTGTTCATTATTAATTGTCTGACCATTTTTCTTTGATGATAGATTGAAGTTTAAACACCTTACTAACTCATTTTAAAACATTAGGATCTCATTCCCACAATGTCCTTTAATTGTATAAAGAATTGACGTCACGAGCAGGGTTTTGTACAAACAGAAAAATGTGGCTGAATTAGACAAAATAGTATCATTTAAAAATAAGCCGTATCTTCCCATCTCCTAGCAGGAGCCTTAAAATAATATCAAAACAAAGTAAATACACAGTATATGGTAATAACAAAATATTTAGTATTGAAAAATGTATTTTTTTACTATCTTTATATGAGCCTTACCTTACAAGTGCTGCGGCCACTAAACCTCCTCCAATAGGACCAACCCAGTACACCCAGTGATATTTCCAGTAACCGGCAATTAGTGCTGGTCCTAAAGCTCTAGCTGGGTTCAAACATGTGCCAGACACATCTCCTCTGTAACAAACAATTAGCAGATAACTTAAACGTGCAAATCATTAAAAAACAAAAATCAGTTTATGCATCAGATAAGTGCTTTGCGTCACTATTATACGAAGTTCCGTCTAGATTTTGCTCATTGACACAGTTCTCATACAGGTCAAAGGAAGTTTTATTGTAAGTTCCTTTTTAAAACATAACTAGTGGAAATAAGTTATTATTTGTCACGTAATTGTGTGAAAAAGTCATAAAATTATCAATGTGATCATTTTTCAGAACATTGTTGACTCACCCTGCCAGGATGTTGACAATAATGGTACAACCCACCATAAATGGTACCATGGGACTCTGGCTTTTCCTATTCACCGCCCCTAGTAGCACCACCATAGTCACTAGGCAGGTCATGGCCATTTCAGCAAAGATGGCTTGTATTAGTTGCCCATCTGATTGTAAAGTGGCAAATGCAGCACCAGAAGCATTAATGTACTTTTCTCTTGATGTCATGACCTGCAGAGCACATTAGTTATTGTAGAGAATGTAATGTAAAGATAATGTTTTTTTTAGGTATCCATGACAAACACATCATAATGATTAGAAGAAATGGTAAGGATTCACCTTTGACATAGCAGCACCCAGCACACCTCCAATAAGCTGACTGATAAGATACGGGATAACCATTGCCAGACGCATTCCTCCACACAAGAAAATGGCTATGGTGAAAGGTGGGTTGAAGTGGGATCCACTGTAAACCCAAAAGCATATTAGATATACAGTATGTTTAAGTTTATGTTTATGTACCCCAAGGTGGACAATTACAGTCTTGAAGGTATTGGTTCCAGCACAATTTAAAGACATTTGTATTTTAAGGCACTTGATCAAACTCACTAGTTAAATACCATGCACGATTAGTATGTTAAACCAAGACAGTAAAGACTACTTTATATGTGAAACCTTGCTAAGGACAATATCTACAAATTGTCTTCATTAGAAAACCACTATTATCTGCATCTAAAAATGATACAGAAGTTTTGGCTTTAAAAGCAGAATTACTGAAAACACATAAAATCTGAAAAACAAACAAAAATTATACATTATTGTGACATTACAATAAAAAAGAATTTTAAGAATTGAAATAACAGTCATCTGGCAAACCACAAATATTTAAGTTTTTCCTTTTTAATATTTCCAAATAAAAAAAAAAAAAATAACAAACAGTTAAAAAAAATACATTAATACTCATCGTTGTTGTTGTTAAGTGAGTTCTGAACGAATGACAGTACATGGTAATACTATTATATTATATGGTTTGTAATCAGTCCTGGGTTTGCATGTTCAGATTTCTCTCCCAAATTCTAGTTTATTAATCATTTTAGGCATACTACTGTATTGAAGAAAATAATAATACATACATACATACATATGATAGTATAAAAAATTCTTATTTATGTTTAAATAGATCAATGATTACCAAAGTGTATAAATGTCTTTATAGATAAACAACGGGAAAGCAAATTTTGGTTTTCTACCTGATCTCAGCCATGCATGCCACCAACACTGCCACTGCCAAACCATGCACCAGCGCTGGCTGCAGCCGCCCTGCTGCCTCCACATTCTCAATAACTGAAACACAGCCAATGAAGACAAAAAATGTGGTTCCCACCAGCTCACCAAGGCATGGCTGAACAATTCTTTCAAATGTGCTAATTGGTTGAACTACATTTTTCTGAATTTCTTCTGAATTTCTATCAACCTGCCTTAGCTCTACTTTTTCCTCTTCCATTAGTGTATCAGTCTAGCAAAGAACCTATGAGCCACTAAAGAGTAACCTCTGTGTCTCTATTCATAAAGAGATTTTATTATTACTGCACTATCACAATATCTCTGTACCAGAGTCCAGACTTTGTTACTCTTCAAATTCCTGCCAAATCTGCAGGAGAGATCAAATACACAAACATGAGGTCATCAACCTATATCATTCAGGTCCAAAAACCTTGATTTCTTACACTGTGACTTTGAGTAGAGAGATAATGCACACAAATATTACCATTATAAATGGTTAATTGAACAGCTCTCACATTTAGCATTGGATGATGGAACCTAAATTGTGGAACGACCTTCCTACCAACATCCGTCACTCAACATTTTCAAGAAACACACCTCTTCCACAGAGAAGTGCTATAAAAAAAATAAAACAAAGCTAGCCAGATAAAGCAGGGTTGATGGTACTGCAGTTTTGCTGTCTTTTCTTAAAACTACTGATTTGTGTTGCTATCACATCCGTAAGTCGCTTTGGATAAAAGCGTCTGCTAAATGATTAAATGTACAAGGGTTGGACAATTAAACTTAAACAGCTGGTTTTAGACCACTATAATTTATTAGTATGGTGTAGGGCCTCCTTTTGCGACCAATACAGCATCAATTCGTCTTGGGAATGACATATATGAGTCCTGCACAGTGGTCAGAGGGATTTTAAGCCATTCTTCTTGCAGGATAGTGGCCAGGTCACTACGTGATGCTGGTGGAGGAAAGGTTTCCTGACTCGCTCCTCCAAAACACCCCAACGTGGCTCAATAATATTTAGATCTGGTGAGTGTGCAGGCCATGGGAGATGTTCAACTTCACTTTCATGTTCTTTAAACCAATCATTTGAACTCTGGTATGTAACCCATAATGTTGTGTGCATTGCAATATTTTGAGCAAAACTGTGCTCTCACCCTTCTAATTGAACCTTCACACTCTGCTCTTAATGGTGCAATGTGCAATTAATGAAAATTGGCCATGAAACCTCCCACACTAGGTGTTTCAGTTTCGTTGTCCAACCCCTCTAAGTGTAATGGATGGCTGATTTGTCACATTGAATTGTCCCGTATAGTGTGTGTTTGTGTGTGTATGTGGGGCTGCGTGAGTGAGTGTGTCCAACGATGGTTAGATTTGTCACTAAATACAAAATTTGAATGTTAAGCAATAAATGTTGAGACAAATACACATGTTGATTTGTATTTGTCTAGAAGCATAATGTGCTTTAAATGTGTGATAATAAGACAATAACTTTAATTTAAAGACTGAGATACTGGTACATGCATGAGACGTAGATAGAACATGGCATTGATCTCCCTAAATGATTAAGAAGGAGGATAGCCCAAAAAACTAAAGAAAGATCAAACTTAAGCTGAAAAAACAGCGTGCGTTCCCCATGCCCATCCAGGACAGGAAGCCAAGTTATTGCTGGGCACACACTCACTCAATCACACACACACCCACACACACACACACACCCACACACACACACACACACACACACACACACACACACACACACACACACATGACTATAGAGGGGCAATTTAGGGCAGCTAATTTACCTTTAATCCATTTTTTTTTTATGAAACTGGTTAATCTGAAGAAAACATACACATACAAAGGGAGAACAGTGAAACCACCCAAATTCAGTCTTATTACCACAATTGTGCAAACACCTACTCATGCATTTTGGCTGTTTAACAGCTGTTTAGTCTTAACATATGGTTCGACAGAGCTTGAAATTCTGTTTAACATAGTGGCACAGTTGCCAACACACACATTACTTTTCTATTAATTACTTTAGAAAAATCTATTTATGCTTTCTAGCGTGAGAGCTGTGGGTTTCTTCAAAGTTATGAAATTAATTAATAATGAATAATAATTGTTTTTTGAAATAGTATTTTCTCACAAAATATGTTTTATATATTGTTGTAATCAAAAATGTATAAATAAATGCAGATAATGGGATTAATATTGAATTCAATATTAATTTCTTCCAAAATACAGCTGTAAATTACTGACAGTATACGGAACACAGTGTTCATTTCCCTACATTTACATTTTCCTTCTCTGGCTTTATTATAAAGATATTTATTATTGGTGTATAAATAGAATGGCTTCATTGTAGCTCTCAGGTTTTCATTATACCACATGAATTGAGAATTTTGCAATCTACTAGTCAATTACGCTTATAAATTATGCTTTTATATGAAATGTATTAGTGCTTTTAAAGGGTTTAAAAGCACTGGCCCTAAAGTTTAAGGAGATACCGAGGTAAAAATATCTTTAAAGAACATAATTTTGGACTAATGTTTTTTTTTTTTTTTTTTTTACAAAAGTCCAAGATCCACATGAGAAACTGGTGATTATGTGTTAAAGTTTAAAATGATGGCAGTTATTTTTTTTCTGTTGTGGAGTGGATTTAAATGTTTGTTTGTACATGCATCTCCTTTCTTTTACCATTTTCCACTAATGTAAGTGCTGATGGTTAATTTGAGCTAGAGCATATAAACACTGATATACATCGGTAGCAGTGGTTTGATTGGCAGCTGTATCAGCCTGTTTAATGCTTCAAAGGCCACTGTGGACTGGATCAGTAATTATACATAGCATTGTGTTGATAATACCTTATTTAGCATTTAATTTAAGAGCTGATATGTAATACTGCTTATTCTGGCAATTTTAAATGGTTTTTAGACTTGTACAAAAAATAAACTTAAAAAAAAACATTTAAGAAAAGTAAATGGTTTTATTTTGATAATGTACACAATTGTGAAAACATGATACAATAAATTTAAAGTTACCCGACATTTGTACAAAGGGTTTAAAGAAACACGACATGGCTTACATGGAGTTAATCTGTTAGTGAGGTCTGTTGTAAAATACATTTAAAGGACAAACAAAAGAAGAAGCCACTGTGGCTACGTAGTCCAAAAATACCATAATGGTAATGGTTCATTATTTTAATACAATTCGAGTCTTCTTGTCGCCAATTAATAGCCTAGAAAAGAAAGGAAAGAGTTTTTCAAACATTGAAACATCAACGCTGTGCCTTATTAGCAAAGCTGACAGTTTTAAAATCATGTATATTCCACAAGATTAAATTTTCCTAACAACATTGTGTCCTAACAACATAATGTCCAGTATTTTACTGTAAAATTCCATACCTGACAATTATGACAGTCAGTAAGGCTCCAGCCAAAGGGCCAATCCAGTACACCCAGTGGTAGTCCCAATAATTAGCCACCGCTGCTGGCCCAAAAGCTCTAGCTGGATTCATACAAGCTCCAGAAATCTTTCCTCTAGGAAATAATTGTTTTCTCATTAAAATGCACATTTCATGAATTTATATGTAAGTGACGCATACAGAAATAAAATTGTTGTTTCACCATATTAGTATCAGGTCTCTTACCCAGCTAAAATGTTGGCAGTCACTGTAAGTCCAATAAGAAAGGGAGCGAATGTGCTACGAGTTTTATCGTTTAAAGCACCCATGCTGACTGCCATGGTCAAGAAAAGAGTCATCACCATTTCAGCTACAGTAACCGCTCCAATATCAGCACTGCTGCTGACAGATGTGAATGCAGCTCCAGATGCATTACTGAACTCAGCAGCTGGGTAGATAGCCTGTTTAAATAAGTTATGTAAATACTAAGTATTAAATCAAATAGTTAGGCAATATTTTATTAAACATTTTTTTTTTATTATTTAAAGAGTTTAAGATCTATGAACTTGATGGATTATTTTAAAGACTTAATCTTACCTTGGCGAGGCCTGCCCCAATCATGCCACCAAACATTTGAGCAATTACATATGGACCAAGAAGAACCAGCTCCATTCCTCCCACAAGGTACACGCATGCAGACACAGCAGGGTTAAAGTGCCCACCACTGAGAAAAATCACAGCCTAATTAATATCCAAACCAATATATTTAAATAGAATTTTTACAACAGTCGAAAATTTAATTGGGATATCATATAACAAATATAAGCAAATTAATTATTAGCATATCCTGACCTGATTTCTCCAAACAGCGCAATGGCAATGGCAAGTGCCAGTCCATGTGCCAGTGCAGGTTGAACACTGCTGAGTAAGCCTGCATTTCCAATAACTGAAGAGCAGCCCACAAAAATAAAAAGAGCTGAGCCTACAAGCTCAGCCAGACACGGCTGCACATAACGCTCGAAGAATCCCATGGGGACAGACTGCTCCTTCTGATCCTTTCCCGTCTCTACACTGGCTACAGTAAAAAGTTCACACTTTGACTCCGTTGTAGTCATGCTGTCCGTGTTCATCGACACATTGTCCACGTGTCCTCAAGGCTCGAACTGATAAAGGTGTATTTTTGTGGGAGTGGAAAAAAATGGAGGCGGGAAAAATACTTTGTACCCCCCACACAGCATCACCACCACCCCTTTTCTCATTTAGTATCAACATCGACTACCTCAGGGCGAAGGGCAACATACAGTATAGGATGACGGTATAAGGTTTTCTGTGACCCAAATGAAATGCACAGACACATATTCCTAAAGCTCTATCTATGTTAACTCCCATACATATTTGATATTAGTTTTATAAGGAATTTATAAAACTAGATTACTTCAACAACATTCAAGTGAATTTGAGTGCCTTGATGTACTGTACATTGATCTATCACTGTGCGCTACCAAGGTCATATTGGGTTAATTATTCCCCTGTATTACTCTCACACACAGAATATCTGATCAGAATATCATGCAAAGACAAAACAAAAAAATAGACATTTAAAAGTTTTTTCTTTCTTTCACATATGTAAAGTTTTCTTTGTTCTGTGTTTTAATTTTTAATCAACATTTGTAAATGTCAAGTTGTGTTGGATATTAAATCATTTGCATTTTATGACCCAGCATTGGATGCTCTTATAAAGAATCACAAAAAATGCAAAACGCATAATTAAAATATGTCATATGTACTTTTATCACCAGTTATATTACTCCTTAAACAGTGTCTGCTCCCAGTTGCACTGCCAGGCACATTACCTGTAATAAACAGTCTGCACCTATTATAAATCGCTTGGTGCAGTGGTGACCAGTGCTGTCGTTAACAAGGCAGAAACCTTTAACAACTTCTTTTTAAACATACGGGCTTGTGAATTATCCATATACCTTACAACACTATTCGTATTTGCTAGTCCTGAGGTAGCAGACGGTTTATGAAATAAGGTCAAATCTACGTTTGTGCAAGGTTGACTTTAGATTTAGGAAAGGTGCTAAGAAAAAAAAATACTTTTTTTAATTAGATATATATTTTATTTTTATAATGGCAAATAGTTTTAAGCCAAAAAGGATGTGTAATTATATTAAGAGATGAATATAACTGAATGACGTTTTAAAATAATACCGTATGCATTTGGGACATTTTGGAGAAACAAAGGCAACAAAAGACAATATGGTGGTCTCATCATTTATTGACGTCACAAAGAAAAAAAATGTTTAAATGACTTCCTTTGATTCACGTTGACCTTGAAGCAGCAACAAGCCCTCCCAACCTGGCCCCGGTCATGCTTAGAAACCAATCTGTGAAAGACCTGGAGAAAAAAAGGTCCTTACATTAAGTTTTGATAATTTGCATTAAATTATACTTTTCTAAATTATTCTGCATTTACAAGGAGATAAGAAAGTGTCTCTCACCTAAACGGAGTCCATCTTTGATCGCCCAGCAGATACTGTAGTGCTGAAGGAGCTGCTGAAGAAGCTCCTTCTCATCTAAAAACTCTATCCGCTCAATTCTATAAAAGCAAAGGTTGTTTTAAAGCCAAATAATACATGACCAGTGCCATAGATCCTAAATTCATTGTTAAAGTTGGGGAATGTAACTATTCAAAAGCTGATTGCGTCACACACAATGTATTTCTAAAAGTTTAGTCATAACATCCCATAGGCACCATATACTGCCTGCTTTTTTTTTTTCCATGTCCCGTACCTGCTTAAGTCTTCCTGAGGAAGCAGGCTATAGACTGCCATCATGTCTAGTGCATTCACACTCTCCCATCCTGTGGCCAAGAAACGTTCTTTCTAAAACACACAGATAAAAATCATGACCATCATATACAAGAAATTCATTTTCAGCTGTAACAGGTATAAAAGACATTATGTATGCTGATGAGTCAAAATATAAAGTATACAATATCAAAGTAAAACCTACACACAGTACAATACAACCATGAGTAATGTGTAATGATTTAAATGAGTGGTGATAAGGTCACTCCATAAAACAAACATTAGTTATTAACTATTAATTAGTAGATTTACTTGTGTGCATAATTTGTGCATAACTGACTTCAGATCCAGCTCACAGAAAGATGTTACATCAATTTCTTTTTAAATTTGCTGGTGTTGATCAACATAATTGGTTGATCAATAATAGTAAGATTCACTTACTATTACAAATAAACTCATTTCACGCAGTGAGAAAATGAGTTTCAAACCAGCAAAACAATCACCACTCCAGATGTGGTCAACGTTGACCCCCTTCATTGTTTAGTATGAACAAGGGCAGCATCTTCAGAAATAAGTTAATATGTACAATTTTTTTTATTATATTAATATGATTTCTAAATATAGTCAACACACAGTTATAGTCCTGTACATATGCACTTATTTCTATAAAGAAATAAATCATATACATATTATATGTGAGGGGAGTTTGAAGACGTGGAAGACCAAAAATAACCTGGATGGACATCACAACATGGACTGGTTTATCAGACATGACATATGATATGGACAGGATTAATCCCATGATTATAATTGTAATAATATTTTTTGGCTGCACAATAATAAGTAATCTAATAAGGACCCCTACAAACATGTCACTGATTTAAACCTTCATTGTCATCTGTCTGTAGTAAAACATTCACTCCAGATGTCTCCAATGCAGCCTTTTTGAACATGTTTTTTTTTTCCACTTTTCAGACCAACTTTCCTAGGGGTCTCTAATCAATTTTTAGATTTCATTTCGAACTGTTAAAGCCAGGATGCCAAAGTCTTTGGAAACAGAGAAATAAAAATTAGACTGCTTGTGCTTGTGTAAATGTTTTCATTGTACACGCTTATATTGTGTGAGCATTGACAATAAAGGGACAGGTTAGTTAAATTTCTTAGTATGATTTTGTTCACTGCTCCAAAATGAACTTTGTGTGCCATAAAGTCCTGGCATTGTTCTCTAGTTTGTTTGCTTTTTTCCCGACAGCATTTTATTTTGTTATTTTTGTGTTTTGTACTTTTCTGCTTAATCTTCTAATAGGGTCGCAGTGGGGTGCCCCATGCCCATCCTGGGGAGAACGTTTCGGGGGCGTGGCAGACACACCCAGGACAGGGCGCCAATCTATCGCTGGACACACTCACTCACACAGCCCCACATACATACACAAACACACACTATACGGGACAATTTAATGTATTCAGTTTACCTTGAATCTGTGTTTTTGGATTGTAGGAGAAAACCGGAGAACTGTAATGAACCCATGCGGACACAGGGAAACATTGAAACTCCAGATCGGGATTCAGGAATCCCCAGCAATGAGAGAAGAACGTGCGAACAACTAAGTCACCGTGCTGCCAGTTATACATAATATTCAAATTAATAACTATTACGTGTATGATTCACGGTTGATGATTGTAATGTTTGTATGTATGTTTGTATGTAATGAATGTAATGTAAAGTCGAAATGTTTTTTTTTTGGAAAATAACCCTGCCATATTCACTGTAGGTCTTAAATTTAATATTACTTAATGCAATGCAGGCTTTTAGTTGCTTTGAATTGATGTAGTTTATTCTTTTGTAGTGTTTTATATACCACTATCTGAGTAATCGTTGATAGTAAAGTACTTCTATAGAGAGTAACTTATTTTGTGTCACTACAATTTGTAATTTTGGATTTCTCTTACTTTTCCAAGACACTTAAGTCATGTGAACAGAAGACACTAAAATGAGCCTAGGTGTGTTTCACCAGTACCAGTTCCAAAACAGACAATGTCATTCTGATTATTCAGGTGTTCTTTTTTTTTCTTAACAAAAGTAAGAAAGATGTGATTTTTACTTGAGAATCTAAAGACTGGCAGACATCCACCCCAGCCAGGTTGCACTGTCGTCTTTGTAGATTTTCTATCATGATCTGACCAAAACGATCCGCCATGTTCACCTGCACATAGAGAGTACTTCAATTATTTGTTTCAATCCTTTGCCAGAATTGTATGATTTCAGCTGTCATTGTCTTTGATACAATCCTAACAAAACTGTTTGCTACTTTACATGTACAAACCGAATTCCCAAAAAAGTTGGGACACTAAACAAATTATGAATAAAAACTGAATGCAATGATGTGGAGATGGCAAATGTCAATATTTTATTCGTAATAGAACATAGATGACAGAT
>JAOUQT010323014.1:0-24815 GCA_025769995.1 Xyliphius kryptos | reverse complement strand
CCTTTTGTTTTCTAGTTTGAAAAAAATGCTCTCAGCATAAAACCCCAAATGTATTAAAGGCGTTTTCTGCTGTGTGTACGTACCTCATGTTGGGGAAGTCCATACCGATAGGCGTGCAGTGGGCGCTGTAGCGCATTAAGATCCCGTAGATAAGCAGAGCCAGAGTCGCTCTACTAGATTTGGCCATGCTGTAAAAAAATGATACAGAAAGTTCAAAAAACGCAAACCTTAACTCAACATTTGTTGAAGCCTCACAGGTTTTGTGCTTGCACAATATGCACAATGCGAAATATCTTATAAATATGACATTGCACTTAAGTTCTTCCACTTTGTAATATTTCTTGACAAAGTTTTATTCTTTCTCTTAAATCCGTTTAGGCGTTCGAAACTTTAAGAAGACGTAAGGTACCGCAAAGCACAATCCTCTTTTAGGCTTAGACAATGAAACCCAAGGAATTATAAACCCGGGGTCGGATTTTGTCCGGCGGGCGGCACTGAGGGTTCAAGCAACAGATTTAAAGATAAAAACCACCACGTACCTATGGCAGGTTGGACAGAGAGCGAGGCTGCAGGACGCGCTTCGGGTGCGGCTTCTGATTATTGTGCGTGTGCGTGTGTGTGTGTGTGGGAGAGAGGAAGTGAGCGAGAGAGTGAGTGAGAGAGAGAAAGAGGAGGTAATCTTCTCAAGGCACCTCTTCCCTGAAGAGCCCACTGAAAGCACCACTGCAGGTTCCTTATGGGCTCTTCCCAATCGAGCGATCCTGTCTGACTTTTTATACAAGCCACCAAAAGACAAGAAGCACTCTTAGTCAACAAAAAAGCTCGTCTGACCACATATCCTTTGTTTCAGTCCTCTCCCCCTCCGTTTCCCTCGGATTTTTATCCATGAATGGCGCCTCATGCCCTTTCTTCACTAAGTCCTATTAAGTATGCCATGGACGTCATCAGCCCCTTCCTCCCGGAATATAACTGTAAGTCCTTTCTCATCATTAGATAAGTCATTCCGGCACGACTCAAATGCCCCCCTCCCCATCTAATTAGCCCAAATTGTTACTCATCAACTTTATTTCATGCCATCATTCACATCAACTTTATCTGCCACTCTTATCGTACCAACCTGTGCAGTTCTAAAGTTTTGAGGCATTGAAGGATTTTTAATAATGGTAGTAAATGCACAAAAAGTGTACATAGTGTTCTTGATGGTCTCCGCTGTGTTGTATTACATTGTCATTCTGTACATAACCTTGTATTTCTTTTTACTTTTTTATATATAGTTATATATTTTTTATATTTTACTTATTTGCTACTTATTATCTTATCTGTTATATTTATTATATTATCTTATTTTATTTTAATTTGTCTGTCTTGCCTTGTCTTGTCTTAAAGACTGAAACTGGGGAACTGTCCATGCTTCTGGTGCTGAAAAGGTGACGTGGCGTTGGGATCATGAAAATGGCGCAATGGTGCTCTTACTAACCATTTTGGCATAACAACGTTTTGAAAAAACTTTTAGAAAATCTAAGGATCATGGTCAATAGAGGAAATAAAGATGTTGTAAATCTAATTGGGGATATGGATCCATGAGATCTTTAGATAAATTGACAATAAAAGCAAACTGTCCAGAAGGAAAAAGTCGTGACATCCTAAAATAATGTAATAATACAAAAAATCGAATTGACATCTAGCAAGATATGACGTGGAGTGACGTTAAACGCGCCTAATGCAGTTTTGTGATTGACCTAGCCAATGAATCCTATAGTGCTTTAGTGATGGGAGTGTGGCTGGTTTCTGAATTGTCGCTTTTAAACGCGACAAAAGCGCCATCCTGCGGCTTCTTTATACAGGCTAACACCTGTAGGTCTGAAACAACATTTCGTAACGAACTAGAAAAAAATATTTTCTATGTGAGTGTGGTCTTCATGACGTAAACATCTATTTCATTTTTTTCAGTAGCAAGTAAATGATTTTGTCTAGTGCGGCTTAGGAAAGCAGATAGATTAAACCTACATGAAATAATCTATAGATTTTAGGGCTGTGAAGGACTGACACACACACACACACACACACACACACCAGCATCAGAAAATCTTCATCAATGCCCATTGAGTCACTGCCTTGGCTATCTTACATGTGGTTTTCTTTCCAAGTGTTAATTAACAACACACAGTTCCCTTGTCTCTTGGAATGTCAAAGAAAGAGGGCGTGGCTGACAAATGATTAAAGTTGAATCACAGTCGTGGTTTCAAGTAGCTGTATATAAGAAGTTTGTCATGTAAGTATACTTGTAATTACAATAAAAAAATAGATAAAGATAAATAAATACTTAATGATCCCAATTGGTATTTCAGGAAAATAACCGGTATACAGTATTTCTGATCTGTAAACCGCACGTTGTCTTAGTGCCGGTGGCCAAGCACGTTTCATTCTCAGCGCTGCGGATCAGGGTTTGAATGTCTATGTCTTTCACCTCTAGAGGATCAAGCGAACGATAATGAATGAATGAATAAATTGTAGATTTTAGGGTACACTAACCTATTTAATTGCTTAATTCAATAATACTTAAATTCATAAATACACCATGTGTGCCGTTCTGTTTAAAAATAATAAAGGATGCAAATTTGTTTAAAAAAACATGTTTTAAATGTGTCCGTGTGGAACTGTACTCAATTCCAGCCAAATCTTGATCTAATCTTAAATGAAGTCAGAATGCTTCCATTTTCAATGAGCATACTTTGGGTAGTGTCATGGCCTTCCAATATTAATCTAAAATCAAATCTCTGATTCATGCTTCAGTCACATTTAGAATACACATTTTGTATTAATAGGCTCTACGGTATCTCATGCAAAGTCGTAAATAAATACCCGTATACAGTTCTCTGCCCCCCCCCCCCTCTATGCACTTATTTTCATTTTTGTGAGCATATCAACCCTATTAACCCAGTCTTCAGAGGCTTCCGATTCCATAATTCATCCAGTTCCTTCAAGTGACAAAACTCCCAATAACCAGATTTCCTTCTAACTTTAAAATTTACCATATTGTTATACTGCTGATAAAAAAAATATTTGAATAATTATATATGTTTACAGACACACAGGTCCAACAGTATGATCACTGACATGTAAATAACACAGATTATCTCATCACAGGGCGGCACCATGGCTTAGTGGTGAGCAAGTTTGCCTCTCAGTGCTAGGGATTCCTGGTTTGAATCTCGATCTGGGAGTTTCCACGTTCTCCCCGTGTCTGCATGGGTTTCTCCAATTTGGGTTTCTCCAATTTCCTCCCACAGTCCAAAAACATGGATTCAAGGTAAATTAAATGCTCTAATTTGCCCCTATAGTGTGTGTCTGTGTGTTTTTCCTAGGGATAGATTGGTGCACTATCCTGGGTGTATCTGACCAGTGACCCTAGGAGAATTAAGCAGAAGAAAATGAATGAATGAATATCTTCATCACAACTCCTGTTAATGGTGGGGATACATTAGTCAGCAAGTGAACACTTTATCCCCAAGGCTAATGTGTTAGTTGAAGGGAAAAGAAGCAAACATAAGTATTTGTGTGAGTTTAAAAAAGGAAAATAAGAAAATTAGGGTGTTGGGCTATCAATCTGAAGCTTGTGGGTTCAAATCCCAGGACTATGATGTTACCAATGTGGGTCCTTGAGCAAAGCCCTTAACCCTCATTGCTCCAGGGTGTCAAACCAAGTTGCTTTGGATAAAAGCATCTAACTTCATTCATTAATTCATTCATTTATTATCCTCCGCTTGATCCACTACAGGGGCCACAGGGGGATTCCCCATGCCCATCCATGGGAGAGCATCTCGGGTGCTGAGCAAATAAACCCAGGACAGGACACCAACCTATCGCTGGACCATCTACTAAATGACTAAATATAAAGTGTAAATATTTTGCCTGTAAACCTTGGATCCTGTCATCATCCATTTTGTTTTTACTTTTGCATGAATCACCTACCTCCATATCATTGCTGACCATTTACCTGAAGAAAATATTCCATGTTGACAGGATATTCACCCTAACGTAAACCAAATATGGTTCAGGAATTGTTTTGGTAGCACAACAACGGAGATACTAAAGACCCTGGAAGAACATATAGAGATTACACAAAAAGAAACGCTGTACTCACTCTTCCTAAAAACAAATCCAGAACCTTCTGGCTGTTGGAGACACCGACTGCCACACCTGTGCTGGCCCTATGCCCCAATATATTTTAAAAGAATTGCAATTGTTCTTAGAATTTTGCTTTAAAAATGGAGAAAAAATAATAATTTCAAAGAAGAAAAAAAACTAAACCCTAAAATCTGTATTTTTTAAAATCTTAAAAACCTTTTAGTTAACAGACAATATTAAAGTAAAAGTTTGTCAAGAGTTCAAAAAACTTTTTACAAGTTGCAAATGAAAAAAGGTCTGTAATCATTTACTTTTTATAACATAATAATATTACAAGTCAGGGAAAAATAGGTCAATTTCAAGGCCTAAAGATATTGCTTAATGTTTGTTCATTAAGCCACCATGCAGTAGAAACCATCATGATCTCATGATACAGTACATTGAATAGTCCTTGTCACTTTACAGAATCCCCAGCTACAATAAAATATATATTCCAACAATGTATAATGCAATGATTTGCTATTTTATTTAGTTAGTTTTCTGTGCCTGAAATGACCTCAGATCAACCAAAAGACAGTGGAAATCACAAAAATCTATGTTTTTGACTGTTTACAGGAAACATCCGATTTCATTCACCAAATATTTAAAGTCCACAAACCTGCATCTGTGATGGCAGCGATGATCTGCACATGTGTGAAGGTTGCATTAATGTGGCAGCTTTGAAATTGATATTCTGGTAAGACATATGCCAAACAGACAACATATTTTTTCCTGAAATTCCATGTTTTTTTCAGCAGCACAATGTCAGGCCAGCATGAATTAGTCTGGTTTTGAGGCAGAGCATGTGTGGTTGACTGGCCTGCTGTTTCCAGTTGAAAATGTATATACATCTTAAAGAAGAGACTTATACAATGTGACCACAGTCTGTTGAACAGCTCAAGTTTACTATAGTACACAAATGCTACCTTCTAAACTGTAAAAATAATTCTTGTATTTTTATTTTTAATAAATATTATATGTTTTCTTTTTCTGGTACTCGCCTGGTCTTTTTTAATGTTGCTTATCCTTCCAGTTACAGATTCGGATCCTTTAAGGCTTCAGGTTACATGTTTACAATTTCCTCTCTCAGCCAATTGTGACAAAAACGCTAATATCTTTTTACTTCGCATTAGATTTAGGTGAAATAAATACATGTTTAAAAAATTAGAATCACAGATTTGTGTGTTTAATAGTATTTTGCTAAATATCTGAATAGAAAAGGCAGTACAAGCAATCCTACAGGGCATCCATTGATTTGCATTAAGACCACAAGATTATAACAAACATAATTAATTCTTACCCTTGTAGATATTTTTTCTACACTCATTTATTTCAAAATGATCAAAAAGCCTTGCAACAGAATGTGTTTCACAGGTTCCCAAGTCCAAGTTCACACTTTAGATTATTGAATGCTCCCAGATGGGCATTTTAGTACTGTGTATCTGCCAACATGCTAAATGCCTGACTAAGTCTGTCAGCAATTACTGGATGAGTACACAACTTTGATTTCTTACAGTATAAATCATCCCATTTTGCAAGACAACACTGTAGCCATTTTATACTCCTCGTAGCTTGACAGCTTGCTTTGTGTCTTCATCATTATGCAATCATCAGACACATTTTTTTTAAGTTATATTACAAATATACACAGTTTTGCCAATAGAGTTGTTTTTTAATGTTCCCTAAAATTGTAAGTAAATATGCTGTATAGATCAAAAGGTACATTGCTTTAAATTACCTAAAACTGTATGTTTAAATGTATATGGCTTCTGTCTTAAAATATATGACGACTGTTGTCAAATAGTGTACTGTACATTAACCACATGAGCTTGTCATCTCTTGTGTCACCATCACCTTATTTTCCAAACAATTCGTTTTTTTGAGCACACATTTAGAAAACAATGCTTATACACTGTACATAACAGCAACTTGCTATTTGGGTCTCTTTTTTTGGCATGACATGTACTATTTAAGATATATTTATAGTGCATGTAACCAAAAAGGATATGGTATATTAGAGTGTCTCAAATTTGATTAATTTCCAGAGAAAATATTCAGTAAGTGGATCACTAAAATGAAACCTACAAATGTGCAGAAGAGCCCAGTGATAGATTGGCACCCTGTCCTGGGTGTATCTGCCCAGCGCCTGAGACGTTTCCTCGGATGGGCATGGGGAAGCCCAGCGTGACTCTCTGAGAGGATTAAGCAGAAGATAAGGTGGTATGTACAGAAGAACATATGGCTATTTTGTTGCTATGCAAATGACTACAACACCCCATTATAAGGAAACAGGTTTTTTTTTGTTTTGTTTTTTTAAAAGTGCATTTACTTCTGAGAGCCCTCTGCAGTCATAAGCCTGATTGTGGCTACCACTATTTTGAAAGACACTTATCACAAATCTAATGAGAAAAGGACCTTTCCATTTATTCATTCATCTAAGTTGCTAGCCAGCTAACTAACAGAACTAACTCTGTCTCTGCCTCAATGTGGCCACCTCTTACCATCCCAGCATTGATTTGATTGCCAGCTAGCTGCCTCAAGGGTTGTGCATGCCGCAACCTGCTCTGTTTCCGGTCACAGCATGCACTATCCTGACTCCACACCCTCTTTTGGCACTACCTTACCATCATTAAGCATGCCAAGTGGAGCTGTTGCCCTGGCTGATTGTCCCTACCCAATCAGCATGGTGGGGAGGTAAATAAAGAAAAAGGGAGAAGTAGGAGATAGAGGGAGGGGGATCGCATCATCTCTAGTTGTTTCTGCTTCCATGAACAACTGGTTTATGTCTTGTGCTCCTTAGCATATGTCCAGCTGCACATTCTGTCTCAAACACAGCTGCCATTTATGGTCAGACTGCATTTTCACTCAAGGACCTACTTTTCTTTGGTCTGCTGTGAACATTTCGAATGGGTGCACAAGAGCAGCAGACACTTTTTGACCTCTAAAATCCATACTATACCTTAAAAATAACCCGGCACAATGTTAACCTCAGAGAGCATGTGCATCTTACAGAAAAATCAGAGACCCTGGGGGCTGTCGCCCAGCATCTGAGACAGACCCTCTGAGACGACTTCTGGGTTTTACAGATGGACAGTAACGAGGGGGGGCTTACAGCATAACCCCCATGTTGTACATTTACATGACTGATTGTGCTAAGCTACAGGCAGAACCCCTTGGGCAAGATAGCCAACTTGGTCCAGGAAAAAGAGATGGGCAGCTGTAGCAATTCCCCATCACTGTCGCTCTGCACTGGGAGTAATAATTTGTTGCAGGTGCAACCATGGCTAAGGGAATTGCCGTGCCAAAACACAGTACTGAAGGGTTTTCTCCAGCCACGGACCCATGCTAGCAAAGGATCTTGCCCCATTAACACAGAATTTTTTGAAACTAATTGCACTTCATGGCTGATATACCCACCTGACTGATTTTGAGAATCAGTCAGAGATGCACTTTTTTTTAACATTGTTGTGATGCAGCCTGCCATAGTTTAGTTCAAAATAAGCAACTTGCTTGTGCATGCAAAACTTTGGGGAATACAATTTTGCATTCAGTGTAAGCTTGGATGTTGCAGAAAGTCAGGCTGACTGTGTAAGCATAAAACATAGACTTTGTCCAAACAAGATGCATGAAACGTGCAGTCTGTGTTGTCACCAGGAATTCCCAACACAGCACTGTGTATGCCTAAAAACCTAAATATTCTTGCACTAGATGGGTATGTGACATCACCATCTTCATATGGTTTCATTTGCCCCTTTTCCTCTATTTCACTGGTTTTAATCCCTGCAAACAAAGCAATAGTCATGACCACTTCTCTGTTTTTCTGTTTGCCATCCCCTGGGGGCTGTCATTGTTTTTATTATTAGTAAAAACATAATAATAACGCAAGCAAAATCCTTATATAAAATTACTTTAACTGGACCCACAAGATAGGCAATTGTAATCCCGAAATCATGACATAAAATAAAAATATCTGACATGTTTAACAATGAAACAAGTACATATTTCTTTAGAAATACATGGTATCAGCTGTACAAGGCATTATGTACTCCTCTGGGGGTTGCTTTCCTCATTATCTGATTTGTGAGAAGAGCTATAGATCTTTTCTTTAATAAGACACACAGCAGAAGTAAAATGGAGTGGGTGTGTATCTGAAACCTGTATCCCTTGACAACGGTCCTCTCAACCTGTTGGACTAAGCTAATTCCTAGAAAGATTCATTGATGAGGTGCTGGTGTCCTCTGCTGGTACAGAAAGAGCATAGTAAATAGAATTTTAATTGAAAGAATATGTTCAGCAAACCAAAGAGTTGGCGAGCAGAAAATAAATTAATTTAATAAATATTCTGTATTTATTAAAATACAGAATATTTGCAGTTACGAGTTACGAGGGTAGAATTATGACAAACCCTTAAGTACCAATTCAATATCACTAAATATTAGTCTCCGAAAGATTTCACTGATTTTTTTATTAACCTTTAACTCGCCGTGCATTATTTTTCCTTGATTAATGTTACAGTTTAAAGCAAATAAATACAAATACAAAACTAAATAACTACTTAACTTTTTTTGTTTTTTTATTGTTTGCAATTAAATCTTATGCATCCATGCAAATACAGTTTGTGCAAAATGTCCCTCATCTTTTATTTTGAAATAACCATTTTTAAAAGTTTGGTAAAGCATGCCTTACAATGTATAATTTAAAAAATATATATATCATCACTCTGGTTAAAATATGGACTAAGGTACAAGAGGTCATATATTTTGATATATAAAATACATGACATCTCTAATCTGGGGATAAAGGCCAAGGGAAAACAACCTATATATTTTTTTTATTGTTAAAAGTTTTTTTCCCCCCAAATAAACAATGTACAAAAAACCTTGTCAAACTGATTTTTCAGATTTTTTTTTTCACTTCAATTCAGTCCTGCTACACAGACTTTATGTTGGATATGTAACAACAAATAACATAATGCAGTAACATTGTCAAATTGAACACCCAATATACCCAATCAGTGATGTAAATGGTAATGCCATTCCACTTGTTAGTTTAAATACCTGCCAATTGTATATATGTCGGATTTTTATAGTGTTCACCCTGCTCTGAAAAGTGACAAATTAACTATTTTATGTAACGTTTTCAAATAAAATGTAGACACCCCTCATTAAAGACTTTGGATAGAGATATGTTATAAGTAGTGAGCATTGTGCTTTAAAAGGCTTTTTTTTTTTTTTAAAAAAAACAAATGGTTAGCCTGTTCGTCTCTCAGTGCTGGAGATCCTTGTTCAAATCCTGATCTGAAAAAAATTTCCATGTTCTTCACGTGTCTGCATGGGTTTCCTCCAGGTTCTCTGATAAAAAAAGGTAAATTGGCCACTCTAAATTGTCCCATATGATGTGTGTCTGTAAGTGACTGTGTGCAGAGCGATGGACGCCTTGTCCTGGGTGTAACTGCCCAAAATGTTCTCCCCTGGATGGGTATGGGGAACCCTTTCTCAATGAGATGATGTGAAAGATGAGACAAAGAGTTCCAATATTTACACAAAACTTTATTTTTTATATAATGAAGAATTCCTTTGCAAGGATGATAGCTTTCTTTTTTAAGATGGATCATTGACAACTCTGCAGAACATTTCCAAATTGATGTCAGTCTGGGTTTTTGGCTTGTAAACCGACCTTTTTTAAGACCACAGGTATTTCTATTGAGTTGGAGACTGAATAGGCAATAGAAAAACCTTGATTTGGTATATGACACCCATTTCTTTGTGGTTTTACTGAATTTGAAGGACTGACATACATTGCTTTTATCTTAACGCTGTATGTAAAACGAACGTTGGTTGGAAATAGCGCCCACCACAGACACAGAATGCAATAATCACAATTCTTTTCACTGCTTCAGATTAAAGATTAAAAGTCAGAATTCTGAGATACTCTTGACTTTTTTTCTTTCTAGTTGCGGAATTGGCTTCCATAGTTGATAAGTTTTTAGTTAAGAAAGAAAAGAAAATAAAGAAAGCTCGCATCCTGGAGGGCCGTTGCACAAAACGGACGGACATGAATCATGCCTTCAACATATGAGATGTCACTTGAAACAAAGGAGAGGATTATAAAACTTCTTCAAGAAGGTAAATCATCACGGAATGTTGCAAAGGATGTCGGCTGTTCTCAGTCAGCTGTGTCTAAAATCTGGACCAAGTTCAAACAGAACGGGAAGGTTGTGAAAGGAAAGCATACTGGCAGACCGAGGAAAACATCCAAACGTCAGGATAAGAAACTTAAAGCAATGTGTCTTAAATACAAAGTATGCACAACGAAACAAATGAGAAATAAGTGGGAGGAAACCGGAGTCAAAGTCTGTGACCGAACTGTAAGAAATCGCCTAAAAGAAATGGGATTTACGTACAGAAAAGCCAATCGTGTAAACAAAGACGAGGGGCAGCAGCGGGCTAAGAGCTCAGGCTAACAGCTAACGGCTCTCGTTATCCTGTTTCTCGCTAATGTGCGGTCCTTAAAAACAATTTTAATAGGATAAGACGTTAAATCGCTTATTTTAGAAGCTGTATGAACTGTAATGCCGTTTTTTTAAAATCAGCACACGTATAAAGCGCGCTGTTTAAGACAGTGTTGTAGAGCTAAACAGACAGCAGAGCGAGGAGGGCGACTGGGCATTTACTGGGGGTGTACATTTCAAGCCAACGATTCTTAAAAATACTTTAAAATTCCCCACGATTCGATACGATTGAAATACGACCCAATACTTTTTTTTACATTAAATTTATTACGTTTCAAATAAATCAACGGGAAAATAATTTGTCTTTTATTGAGATACAGGAACAGAATTCCATTCATACAATGTTAATCACACTTGTGATCAGCACTAACGTTAGATCTCTCTAACTAAAATGTCCATCCATTTATTATCTTCCGCTTATTCCCCTATTAGGGCCACAGTGGGGTTCCCCATGCCCATACAAGGGAGAACATCTTGGGAGCTGGGCAGATGCACCCAGGACAGGGCTCCAATCCATTGCTGGGCACACACATTAACACACCCTATGCAGGGCAATTTAGAGCATTCAATTTACCTGGAATCCAAGTTACTGTGGGAGGAAACCGGAGAACCTGGAGAAACCCACGCGGACACAGTGAGAACATGGAAACTCCACCCAGATCGTGATTCGAACCGGGAACCCCCAGTGCTAACCACTAAACCACCGTGCCGCCTAACTGAAATATTTCAGTAGAAAATCTTTATTTAGTAGATAGAAGTGCTTTGAGAACAAAATAACAAAAAAGCAAAATGAGCAAAATGTAAATCAAAATTGTTATCCCATGGAGGTATAGATTTGGAATCATACTCAAAATCAAAGTGGGAAATCAAATGACAGGCTGATCCAACTTCAATCTTGTGTGTGGCATCCATGTGCCTGTATGACCTTCCTACAACATCTGGGCACACTTCTGATAAGGCGACGGATGTCCTCTCCTACAACCCCCTCCATGTCTCCTGGTGTACTGGCCTGTCTTCTGGTATCTTCTCCATAGGTGAGGGTAGGAACGTAGACCAACTGATAAATCGAGAGTTTTGCCTTGTGGCTTAGCTCCTTCTTTACCACAGCAGACTGGTACGGAGTCCGCAACACTGCTGACACTGCGCTGATCCGCCTGCCAATCTCTTGCTTTATCTTACCATCACTCATGAATAAGACCCTGAGATACTCAAACTCCTTGACTTTAGGCAAGAGCTTGTCCCTGACCCAGAGAGGACACTCCATTTTTTTTCCAACTGAGAACCACGGCCTCAGATTTGGAAGTGCTGATTCTCATCCCGGCCGTTTCACACTCAGCTGCAAATCGATCCAGCTGAACTTCACCAGACTAGGCAGCCTTCATCCTATAGCTCTGCCTAGAAATTCTGTCCATATGTAAACAGAATCTGTGACAATGACCGCTCTGACGGAGGGCAACTCTCACTGGAAACAGTCTGACCTACTGCCGGCCATGCGAACCAAGCTCCTACTCCGCCTGTGCAGGCACTGAATGGCCCTTAGTAAGGAGCTGTGTACCCTATACATATGAAGCACCCTCTACAGAATACCCTGAGGAACACAATTGAATGCCTTCTCCAAGTCCACAAAGCACATGAAGACTGATTGGGCAAACTCTGATGAACCCTCAAGGATCCTGGAGAGAGTAAAGAGCTGGTGCAGTGTTCCACGACCAGGATGAAATCCGCACGGCTCCTCCTGAATTTAAGGTTCGACCATCAGGTCGACTCTCTTTTCCAGTAACCCTGCGTAGACATTACCAGAGAGGCTGAGGAGTGTGAGTCCTCTATAGTTGGAACACAACCTCCGGTCTCGTCTTCTTGGAGCCGACAGAAAGTCACTTTACAAGGCCTCACCAAACTCTTCCCACACCCGGGATTTTACCTCTGTCGGTACCTTTCAGCTGCTTCTGGAGTCTCATCGGCCAACCATGCCTGATAGGACTCCTTTTTCAGCCTGATAGCATCTTTCACTCGGGATGACCACCTCAAACTTTTTTCCACTTCCTGATGTGGCAGGGCATCCAGACCATCAAGTCCAGCTACCTTTGTAAATGAGCCCAAACAGTATGCTTGCTTTGACAACAAGGAGACAGCTAACAAGACCATACCCTCTGAAGAACTCCAGCCAATCCCTATCAAGCTACACAGACGTACTGAGGCTGCTGTGCCAGATGGAATCCCAACGTACGAGGACATGTGCAGTGCAGCAACTTACTGGAGTTTTGGGACATTTTAATTTTGCCCTTTGTCCAAACAGCTGTGCCAGCATGCGCCAAATCCACCACAATTAGGCCCTCCCCCAGCACTAACAACACCTATTGTTACAAAGTGCTTCAAATGACTGTCTGCCCATGCTGTAGCATTAACCGGGAATGTGTACATTAAGTTTAATAAATATTGTTGAAATTTTAAGTGCAGTTTGACACGATGGCCAATAAAACTATAGAATACAATATAGAGGCAATTGGCAGCTTAACAAATAATATGCATTCTGGTATTTACACTAAAGAGAAATTGTACTACCATTTATATTACTGGCTGAGTATATACATCTTGGCGATAAATTGTAATGTGTATTGGATTTTTCACTTTGAAAATGTTACTGCAATATTTCATTTGTTGTTACAGATCCAGTGTGACACGTGACTGATGATACCATATGCAGTGTGTTTAAATGTAAATGTAACAAAAACATACAGCTGTGTAGCATGCTATCTCGAGTTAAAATGTATTAATTAATAATGTAAACATTCAATTTTATAAATATTTGTTGTTTCAGATACTTAAAGAAATTCAACTATTTCACTGTACAGTGTATGTTACCAAATATTAAAATGTTTTTTTAAATTATAAAATAAAATTTTTTTTTGCTTTGCATTCACCCCAGATTACAGGTGCGTCATATATGTATATTGTGAGGTCAAATGAGTCACTAAAAATGTTAAGATTGGAGTGTCATAAACTCTCAAAATACAGTGGAGTCAATCCTAAATTCATCTGAGCTACTCAGGAAAACATTGCATCTAATATGTATAGTTTAAGTGATCCTAAAGTATGATAATGTGGATATTTCCAAAAATGTTCCGTAAACAGAACAGCAAACAAAGCATTGTTTACTGTTTTACAATAAAATTTTGAAATTATTCAGTAAATATAATCTACTTTTGCATTTTAGAACATTTTGTTGTCCAATTCTGAGCAAGTATGATTAGTAATTACAAAGGCTTGAGTGTTTCTTGATCTTCTGCTATCATTCAGTCTAAGATGGTGGTGGCGTTTAAGTACTAGTAGAAGATGACCAAAATCACCGTATGAAGGTTGGTTTACATCTCATCTTAACTTAAGAAGCCACAAAGCCCTTTCACCTTAAATCAGATTAATCCAAAACAAAATCTAATTTACAGCTAGGGGGCGCCAAAATACTGAATTTACTCTTTTTTTCAAAACCCACTACAAATATCTACTTTACCGGCCACATTAATAAATAAAATAATAATGGTGCGCACTTAAGTTTTGAAAATCGTTTGACAGAACATATATGTTTATCCAATGACAATACAGAGATTATTATCCTCCGGGGACATAACCCTTTGGCGGCCATATTGTATGATGTGATAGCTGAATTACAAACGGCTGTATACTGGATTTGAAGTGCACTGTACTGATTTTGAAATGCCGTCTGTCAGATCTACAGCGAGTGTTTGTGTGTAGGGGCTATCGAGCCGTTTGGTTTACAGCCATTGTCTTAAGTTGAATCCAGTGGCCGGGAGGAGAAGGAGGTGTCCGACTGTGGGAAGCGCTTCCAAATCCTATGGTTGGTTTTTGTCACGCTAGCATACGCGTGCCATCACCACCGGTTCCGGTTTAAGTTTATTTATTTATTTTTTTAGTTTTTTTGCTGTTGTTTGCTCTTAATACCGTTCCACTTAACGTTTTTATTGCTCGTATCAAACTGGGGATTTGTGTAACGGATTTTTTTCGACCAACAAAACAGAACCAGGCAGTTTGCTTTGACTAGCTGTTGTGGGAAGAAGCATGGAAAAAGCAAGCGGACACTCTGGGATTTTACTCCGCTTTTGAACGCTTAAGACTTTTAAAAGCGTCGGTTAAAGTCGGGGGACGCATGTAAACAGCTGGAAAGTGAAGTAAGACCGGATTGCATGAAGGTGAGACGGCTGTTTTTCCCCTGTTTGTAAGAATGGACCTGGGTGGCCTAGCAAGGGCTTGTTTTGTTTTTGGAATGTCAGGACTTGCTGAACGGATTGGTTTGTCCTGCTTTCAAATATAAAAAGTCGAGTTTATTCGAATTCTAAACCGATTTCGATCTGAATAAACATCATTTTAATCGTCGATCTGTTCTGAGGAATGATAACGTGGCTCCTGTTTTTTTCCCCTTAAGTTCATGACTGAATTTCATAATTCCCCTGCAAACACTGGGCCTAGTGATCCACTCAGGCCAAGCAATTTTCTACCTTTATAGGTTTATCTCAGCATGACAAACTATCTTGCCCAGGGCTTTGGATTCGTTCGGGTATCAGTGAAAAGAGGATGATTTCTCGTTGTTAAATCACTGCTATTCGCAAACTCGACCACCTGCAGTCAAGCAAAGATTCCCAAAGAATCCTAAAAAGAAAGTTTCAACCTAGTTTATCATTCAGTTTTGAAACAGAGCAGGTTGAAAAATAAATAAGTGGAAAAAAAACGTTCTGCTCCTGCAGACAGATTCATATTTATACAGTGAATATGAATTAGGATGCCTTTAATTAAATCAGTAGTTTCAAGTTAGATGACTAATAACAGCACCTTAATTATCCCTTGAAATACCTATATACCTTTTTTTTTTCAAGTAATACATTTTAACAGAAAAGCATCCAAATGACCTACAGATCCAAAATCACTTGTAAGGTGGTAGGAGGTGGTAGCTTAGTGGTTAGGGTGTTGGACTATCAATCAGGAGGTTGGGGGTCCAAATCCCAGGTCCACTGAAGTTACCAATGTGGGTCCTTGAGCAAGACACCTAACCCTCATTGCTCCAGGGTTCTGCATCAACCCTGTGTTCTGATCCCAACCAAGTTGGGATACTTGTAAGTCACTTTGGATAAAAGCGTTTGCTAAATGTAAATGTAAACGGGCACACAATAATTGTCATACATAGCATTATAAACATAATACAATTGAAAGTTTTTTTGTAGTCTAGCCATATATTAATTCAGTAATGCAATAAGTAAATAGATATGCAAGTAGTTAAATGAATCCATGCATGCTTTGTAAGTCGTTTTGGATAAAAGCATCTGCTTAATGTAATGTAAATGCGTACATGCCAGGCAGTTGTGGTATGGCTGTATTAGATGTTTTATGTTCCTTGGGGTTGTAATTTTAATCAATGCTGTTGTTTTGACAACAGCTAGACAGTTAGTAGTTCTAATATGCAAGTTGGTGCTTGTCACAATGACCGTAGTGATTGATTTAAATGCAAATGCATAACTTAAAAAAAAACCTAAGATAAGAACTAAGTCCTCACAATTTAATTAAGTTGTCAAATTAAGATTTGTTTACAGCCTTTCCAAGTCTTAGCATGTCAATCCTAATATGCTTCCTGAATTCTGAGTTACAAAAGCACCAAACAGTAAAGCATTGTTTCATTTCCAAACTTTAGATTAATGTTTGAAGATGTAGTAGGCACTTGGATTCAAGGTGCCAGATTTATCTCTCTTTGTCTTTACAGGATGTGTAGTTTGTCAAAATCTCTGCGTATTCAGCACAGTGACTTTTAAGTTAGGACCTTGCTTCCTCTCACAGACCAGTTTACTGTAATAGTACTTTACAATGTACACGGGATAAAGTTTTCTTTTCAGTTTACTTTCTTTTTTCCACCATCTTCCTGCTTCTCCCCCCAACTATGTCTTTCCAGCCTTTGACAGGCACAGCAGGTGGCTTTTGTGGTGTCAATGGAATCGGAAGGAAGTCTCCCCCTTTCTTCGGATCTGATTGGCAGCAACAAGATGCCATAGTGATTAGGCCGTTTCTCACTACTCATGACACTTGAATTTACAGAGCTACATTTACAAGTCCTGCAGAAGTTTGCGTTCTGGCTCTGTTTTTATCGTTACAATGCTCATGCTATCTTCTTCATTACAACAAAATCTTTTTTTGTTTAAAATAAATTTTAGTTTTGCCCACATTGCTTAGCCAGTTATATATTTTCCATATCCTCATAACACAGAAAAAGCAGAAAGTATTTTTCCGGAATGACCTCTGGCCTTTCTGTCCATTTACTTGAACATGTAATTTATTTAAAGGAAACTAAATGTTTAAATTTTTTTAATATAAACTTTTACATTTTTGAAGCTAAAATAATGGGACCTCAGGGTGGTCCATTAGATTTATTTGTGGTATCAACTTAGTTGCAAAATATTGACAAAATCTTACAATGACTGAATAAAGCTTGTTTAAGCTTTGCTAGCTCGAGTTAGTTTCCTGTAAAGTTAAAGCCACTTTCCAAGCCCATAGTTACACAATCCCTAAACAGGTCATCCATGGTGAGACAGCTCCCCAATAATACAAACCCAACCCTATGAGCTTTCACATGATGTCAGTGCTTTAATGATTTCAGTATTGCCACTTCAGTAAGTGTCAAATGATTTATTTCTTTGGGTTATAAGATTTGTCCTCTCACCAGCAAAAGCCCTTTACTCTGTGACCTGATGATGGACCAAACGTCTGATTTTCTGTTTGTTTGAGACTAACTGTTTAGCAACTGAATGATTTTTCACAGCTTAACTAAATCATTTCCCATGGGTTTGTTTACCTCCCCCTTTGCCTCATGTAGAGGAGATGATGAGATGATCTTGTGATGCTTTACAGCGATTGCAAAGTGTCTTATGATCATGGTTTGATCTTTTTCATTTAAATCCACTTCCATACAAATTTATGGGCTAGTTGTGACTGGAAACTGATAATGCCTGGGTAAAAAATATTTCCTGAAAGATCCTCCCATCTTCAAAGCGTAAACCCAATCTCTTTTAATGTAATCCTGATGAATGATTTTAATATACTTATGGGTGATGTCAATAACCCTTTTACAAAGAATTTCACACTATGCCCTGACTGTTGTGGTTTACATCAATTTGCATGCAGTTTGTGGAACTAAAAGAAAAGTGGCACGGCGGCGCGGTTAGCTTTTTCATCTCACAGCAATTCCCATTTGATAGATTAATAGATCAATAGATAGTATACAGTATTTTATTGATCCCAAAGGAAATTAAGAAGCCAGTATCAGGTATATAAATATTTTAAAAAATTATAAAAACAATTAAAATACAAAAGCAATTAAATCTTTTTCTGGATAACTCGATGGGGTAATGTAGTGAACATATTAAAATGTTTTGTGTACAGTAGTGTAGGTGACCTAAAGTGATCAAGGTAGCCCCCCCCAAAAAAAAACTGTTACAGAAATCGCAAAAAAAGCAGTTACAAAAATTTAGGGTGAATGAAGGTGGAGTCTACCTTCTGTACGTCCCATATTTCAAAGATGTTTAAAATGTAAATTGTGGTCGATAAATTGCCCCCCCTAACGGTCACATTTAACTTATGCTGTGTAGCCATCCATCTATTATTTTCTGCTTATTCCTACATTAGGGTCACTGTGGAGTTCCCCATGCCCCATCCAGGGGAGAACATCTCAGGCGCTGGGCAGATACACCCAGGATAGGGTGAACACACACTATTCTGGGCAATTTGGAGCATTCATTTTACCTTAAATCCATGTTTTTGGACTGTGGGAGGAAACTGGAGAACCCAGAGAAAACCCACGCTGACATGGTGAGAACATGGAAACTCAACATAGATTGGGATTCGAAGCGGGAATCCCCAGCACTGAGAGGTGAACTAATTTATTTTAACCCTAATCTAACTTTATCTGTACCAAACACACAAACATAATTTAGTCCACAAATGGACAAGTTTTGTGATCCACTGTAAATAACATCCTACAGCTATATGGCTTTTCACCAATGTCCACCAATGAACCCACTTTGACTGTCTATAAATTAGGTTGCCGTAATACCCCTATTTTCTCTGTTATTTAGCTTTTGGCTTTGTTTATAAATTTAAAGATTTTTACCAGTCAATAAGATCCTGTTGTTCAAAACCACTGCTTTATTTTAGTATCCAAAGTGCCTGATGATGACACATATATATTTTTTTAAATCAAATATCTTTGGGGGAAACTGTTACAGCTCAGTTTCATTTTTATCGTTCCAGCAATTGTCTGTTTAAACGGTCTGGTCGTGACCTTTTCACACTACAGAGATAGCCTTGTTAAATGACCTATTACATGCTGATGGCAGCTAGGGTGAGGCTGAGAGAACTTATGCACCGCTACCTGAACTCAGCCTTTGACCTAATGTCTCACTATCTCTGTAGACTGGAAAGCATTCTTTGGCATTACTGTGCCCTTCTTAGTTGGTTTTAATCACTTATATTTTTCCTTAATTAAAAAATAAGTGTCTGGTGCCATTAACTGTCTTGCCTTGTTATTAGCAGATTTTGCTTCAAGTTTTCTTCTTGTATTATTAATGGAAAATTGTGTATATGATTCCACTGTCATGCTGATGGAATTTGACTCGCTTATCCAACAGTATTTCAACAGTAAAATATTGAGCTTCCAATTCTATTTGTATAAAGCCATACTGCTGACACTAAGACTATAAACTCAAATGCATTTATTGTGCAGATGTACAGTTTGTTGTTAAAGTACACTGTTTTGCCAGAAGTATTTCCTCACCTACCTTGACTCACATATGTGCTTAATAAGTGACATCAAATTCTGATTCATAGGGTTCAATATGATGTCGATCCACCCTTTGCAGTTAGAACAGCTTCAACTCACTGGAACACAGTCATTTTGGAAGAGGAAGGGGCCAGCTTCAAACTGTTCCAACAAAGTTGGGAGCATGGAATTCTCCAAAATATATGGGTTTGCTGAAGCATTCAGAGTTCCTTTCACTGGAACTAAGGGGCCAAGCCCAACTCCTGAAAAACAACCCCACACCATAATCCCTCATCAAACAAACCTTTACACTGGGCAAAATGCAGTCAGACAAGAACCGCTCTTTTGGCAAGACTTGTGCATCAGATTGCTAGAGGGAGAAGCATGATTCCTCACTTCAGAGAATGTGTATTCACTGCTCTAGAGTCCAGTGACAGAGTGCTTTATACCACTTCATCAGACACTTTACATTGCACATGGTGATGTATGGCTTGGATTCAGCTGCACGACCATGGAAACCCATTACATAAAGCTCTTAGGTTAACTAGAGCTAATCTGAAGGCCACATGAAGTTTGGCGTTCTGTAGTTTGAAGCTGCAGAAAGTTGGCGACCTCTTCATACTATGTGCATCGGTTTATGTTGCCTACAAGTTGGTGGCTGAGTTGTCGTTCTCCAACACTTCAATTTTTTTAATAATCCAGCTGACCGTTGACTGTGGAATATTTAGGAGCTAGGGAATTTCACAACTGGATTTGTTGCACAGGTGGCATCCTACTACAGTTCCACGCTGAAATCCACTATGATCCTGAGAGCGACCAATTCTTTCACAAATGTTTGTAAAAACAGTCTGCATGCCTAGGTGCTTGATTTTATACACCTGTCACCATGGAAGTAATTGGAATACACGATTCTGATCATTTGTGTGGGTGAGCAAATACTTTTTGCAGAAATATAGTGTATATGCATTATGAACAAATAATATTGTGTGGTTTTGTGCTTATCAAGGAGAATGTTTATTTCTAAACTATTATATACAAAGTTGAACTAGTATTACAAATAAATTTTGATCAATTTACAAAATAACTTAATAATATGCAACGATAATTAAAAATACCAAACACTTGCCCTAGCCCTAACTAACACTAACCCTAACCCTAACCCTAGAGCTTTAATGGAGTTACACAGATTTTTTAAAACCACAAATTTTATTAACGTTTATAAACGTTATTGAACATCCTGACACTGTGATGATTATTTAGGTTGACCGGTGTACCAACCAGTTTTACCAACCAAGTTTCCTTGTAATTGCTATTTTGACAGAATAGACACCACCCTCTGTGACTCACTGTTAACTGTTTTGCAATGATTAACTAATGTTCTCTTGATATTATGCTCAGTATAATGTTTCCTTGTATGATGGACGTGAGATATGCATTATTGCATAATACTTTTACTCATTCTGTGTATCTAGTATGTCTGTTCAGAAGTTTCAGATTTACCAGGAAAGGAATTGTCAGATTAAAAAAATCCACCAGTCATAAATGAAGCCAATATGATAAACTACCATAGTTTTAACCTTTAGTACCCCAAATATTTTCTATATGTAATTCACTGCCCTTAATATATATATATAAAGTGACGCTAGTACATAATGAAGTTTTGTCATTGATTTATCCCAAACAAAGCATTAGATACAAAGTCTTCAGATGAACGCTGGTATGTTGTTTAAAGCTAGAAATGACTTACCAGCTGAGAACCTTGAAACCACAGAGTAGTTTACTTAAAGTGGTTTTAAAAAACAATGGTATTAAAACCTTGATATCGATGTAGTTTAATTACTAGAGGCATGCTCACACTTTTCTGAAGTCACATTTGCACAACAGCAAGTGAAATTGATTTACGGTCAGTGTTGCTTCCTAACTGGACCGGTTGATTTCACAGAAGTGTGATTGACTTGGAGTTAAAATATATTGTTCATCCGTTTATTATATATTATGTGTAAAATACTAAAGTAAACACGTACCACATTCCTTGTGTGCATAACATACTTGGACAATATACCTGATTCTGATTCTAAAAGAAATGTGAAATGTATTGTTGATGTGCTAGCATCTGTGCTGCTTTGGCTAGTATTACTTCAAATGCTCCAAAAACAGCTCCAGTGCTGTTTATTTGTGTACCATGTTAATGCACAAATAAATGTAAAATTGGTCTTAAAAATTTCTAATCCCCTGAAATAGTATACTTTTGGCCTTGTCAAATGGTGTCAGTGGTCTGAGCATCCTGTACTGGATTAGTCTGTCAGACTAGAAGGATTACGTGTGTACAGCATAGCAGTACAGGATCAAGAGATTTGACACAAGGATTTTAAAACAAATACACAGTATGCTAGAATCAGTGAACAAGTACAGAATCATAGAATGGTAAATTGTAGCAAATTTTGTGAAATGTGGTTTGTTCCAAGATTGGCGTTACAAATGAATTTTGTAAAAACTGTTAATGTTGTTTAAACATGGCACTAACCAAAAAGCATCCAAGGTATGTCTTAAACTAGAACTTGAAAATTATTTCCTTTGCATTGCTAATAAAGTATGACAAGAACTAAAACTAAAATCTAAAATGTGAATGTTACGTAATTACTTCACAAAAATTGTGTACAACAGACATTTCTGATTCGTTGTGGAGATGAAATGTAATAGATGTCGTTGATTCCTCATTTCATACCAGTTGATCTATTAAACTGGCTTTTTGCAAATATGCTGACTGCTGTGAGAGGGTGTTTCAAAGGTTCTATTTAGCTAAATGTTTCTGTACCCATAAAGTTTTTTTTTTTTTTTTTTTTTCCTGTTCAAATGTTATTTAATATTAAGAAAGTTCCTTGAAATAGAAGAACCAAAAAAAATTGGGACTGTTATAATTTTACTTACTTACTACTTTACTTTTTAAAAAAAAAAAAAAAAAATTAAACTTATATAAATAATCATGAATCCAAATCTGAAGTTCTTGCAAAGCATTAACTGCAAATGAATATTTCTGGGATCGGTTGATCAGTCTTGCACGTCGGCTTCGATTTTGGGTAGAAATCGGCTAGAAATTGTGTTTATTTCTGTGGTGAACATTGTTAACCTATATACATTTCTCATATGAAATGTCTCATACACCAATTGTCAATGGCACTGCCAGAGGACTGCTCCTATGACGATTATGAGATGGAACCTGGTCTTCTGGTCGTCCTGGACGATGGTTTCATATAGATTTATATAATTTTCACTCTTATTAAATGTGGACACCTGATCTCTATACAATGTACATGGCTGTCACACACTGTTAATACTGCCTGGCCGCTCGAGGAGGGGGGAGTCCCTCACAGTTTTTTTCTTGCCACTGTCACTTCGGCTTGCTCTTTGGAAGTTTTAGGCTTCAAACTCTTTAAATCTGCTTTGTGACAACACCCTGTTAAAAGCGCTATTATAAATAAATTACTTGAACTTGATCTTCAATAGACTGACATCAGACCATGCCAGAATATTGACTTTATTTTTCTATCCTTTGGTAAAACAACTTGCACGTTTTATGATGTGGCTTGGGTATATGACCAACCTTCTCTTGATTTAATTGATATATATATAGCTGTCCCTACTTTTCTTTAGAATTTACTTCTTCAGATAGAAAAGTTGTTTTTTCCATTCCTGTCCTGACACAAATGCAGCAAAACAGCTATGAAACTCTAATCTACCATGTTGTAGACAAGGAAAGATTTTTGCTGGGTGTTTTACTGTTTCACATCTTTCCTGTACGCATTTCAGGTTGCCCACAAAAGTATCGGTAAACTGCACATATGTAATGTCAGCGATTGTCTTTGTGCAGAGCACTGCAGTCCATTCCACCATCACACCGTTGTTTTTTGGTCTTTTCCTGGTTGTGTAAGGTTGGCCAGTGTAAAAGATGCCCATTGTTGCCTCTGAATTTTACTTATGACTTCACATATTCTACATATTTTTCTTATCTAGTGTTTGAGTTACAACCACTAATAAAATGTTCGGATTGAGGATGCATATAAATGATGCACTGACATTAAAATAGAAAAATTACAAGCAGTTCTGTTAAAGTTTGATTGGATTTCCAAACATCAACTTGACCAATACTGTTTATGACCCATAGTTTCTCAACTACAATTCAGAGTTGGTGCCAAAAATGGTAATATTTCATCTATAAAATAAAACCACTGATTTAAAAATGTTTAGTACTTGAAAAGAACATGGCAGCTTAGTGGTAAGGGTGTTGGGATATTTATCAGGTTGTGCGTTCAAATCCCAGATCCACTGAAGTTACCAATGTGGGTCCTTGAGCAAAACCCTTAACCCTCATTGCTCCAGGGGGCTGTAACAACCCTGTGTTCTAACCTTAAACCAGTTGCATGCAAGTCACTTTGGATAAAAGTGTAAGCTAAATGTAAAATTTACAATGAGGTTTAAGGATTAAAATTATTTTCCATTAAATTGACAAACGTTTGGCTGTGGTAGTATTTTTACTTTTTAGAGACCTTGTTTCCGTCTATTTTTCTTACAAAAAAACGAAACAAATAATGCCTTTGCACCATAACGCCAGTGAGTTTCAAACTAAACACCATGTGCTGGCACAAAATCCATTCTTATTACACTACTAGATACATATCCAATAATTCGATCACATTTACTCCTAATGAATAAGTTTGAAGCCAACAACTGTTAACATCTGTAGCATTAGTTTTAAGCCTTAACTTGTTCGAAATGAGATTTTGATTTTATTTTAAACTGTACAAAAAATTGTTCTGCGTTTGAACAGTTTTATTTAATACATTGTAATAATTATTTTCAAAATTATGGAGAAAAAAGTTGAGCTTAATTAATGCAGGTATATGTTCACGTTATTTAGACTCAAAGAGCACAGTTAACCTTTTTTCTTGAACAAGGTTTTATTCATATTTTAATTTTGATAAGCATTGATTTGCAGTTCTGATACTCTGGTTGGTAAAATGTTTTTGTTGCGGTGAAACAACTCAACTGCGACTTAAGTTCTTTCCTGACACTGTTCTGATCTGAGATTAACCCACATCTTTGCTTTATGAAATATTTAAAACCATCTTATACTGAATTTTTGTCTGAATCACCCTAATATGAAATGAAAAGGATGTTTAAATTCAAGTTAAATGTTTGAGTAGGCTCTTGAACACTTCTAATTATATATAGACTGCTCAAAAATAAAGGGGAGACTTAAACAACACAATGTAACTCCAAGTAAACCACACTTCTGTGAAATCAACCTGTCCAGTTAGGAAGCAACACTGA